>QLPD01000781.1:0-50436 GCA_003314085.1 Hymenopellis raphanipes
TGGAATGCACTCGACGGTGTGCTATCCCACGATGCCTTCGGCGGCGTGCAAAAGGTCCATTTCGAGAAGAACAGTGAAGAAAGGATTCTTATCACCGACCTGGTACATCCCGAGTTTGCAAGCTCCATACGGAGGGTCATGCCGGGGCTTGCGAGCCGGGGTATCCTATGCCTTTCGTAGGCTGCCTCTTACTCAACTCTTATCGTGCAAGCCGCATCCACCGCCACCTCCTTCGCTATCCCCACCTCCAAAACCTCATCCAATGCGTGGCAATGTGGCAGACACCCACCGACGCCTGGAAACACGGCGACTATCTGACCTGCCTCGCCGCCTTATTCCCTCTCCTCCCCCGTATAACCGATCTCCATGTCTTATTCGACATATCCCGCTTCTGGTGTACCCTCGACCAACAATTCGTCAATGCACTCCTGACTTTCCTGAAGACATCCCAATCGCTTACACAGCTCTGGGCGCGCAATCTTCTTGATGCAACCGATTTTCAACAAATGTTCTCGTCTTTGGAGGGTACCAGCATTAAACACGTCTTATTAGACATAGATCCCGAAGATACGGGCAATCCGCTCCAACCAAACTCCGATCGCAGTCCAACACTTCACGTCGTACACCTTCCTGCCATTGAATTGCTTCGTTTCAATTCGGCAGATGTCTAGGAACTGCAGCCTGCTCTCAACTTCTGGCTCAGCCAGCACGCCTTTCCCAACCTAAAAACACTGCGCGACCGCCGCCAACCGGTCTCGCGACGTAGGCCTACTGTTCCGGGATATTCTACAACCTGCAGCTCTCCAATTGGAGTCGTTCAGATTGGACTTAAGCCCTCGTTCGTCTCTTTTTTGTCTGACTCCTAAAAGCACGTCCTAACGAAATCCTTTAGGCATCCTAAACCACCTGCCGCAATCCGAAGGCCTCTTCGATGGGCTTCACTTCAAGCATTTCAAGCTATCTATCTCTGAAACCGGTTTCGCAGCGCGGCCCTACGTCAACTGGCTCTCCTCGATGTTCCGCTTCCTCGCCGTTTCGGGCACTACGATTCATTTCACTGAACTCACGTTCAGGTTCAGCGACACCGAGGCGGAGTGGGCGACACTTGACGAGGTCCTGTCCCATCCGGCATTTTGGGGGGTGCAGCGCATTCATTTTGAGGAGGGGTGACCGATTATCACCGAGTACGTGCAGCCTGAGCTTGCAGCCGCAATACGGCGCGCTTTGCCGCGACTTGCGGGTCGGGGGGTTCTTTGCTTTGATTAGGAAAGGATGGGAAAGTCTAGGGTGAGGGTAGGTCGGACCACAAGGACAGAATTCAAGTGACAGCCCAGGTTGTGTCATAGTTTTGACAATCGACTTAAGAATGTGCTCTACTCATACCACCGCATATTAAGTCCCCAGAATATGTATAATTGGTGAGTGCGACCTGGCTGTTCGATATGCCACTACTAAGATCAACACGCCCTTCTAGCTCAAAATACCTGTTCCTGCTGCCTCTCCATCGTGCCCTACCTTCGCCCTCCTTTCCCTACAACCAAAAGAACCTACCCTTAAACGAACTGCGCGCGTCGAAGAACTCCCACTCGACGTCGAACTTACCGACTTCTGTCTCCTTTTGGAGAAATCTCCCGAGATCCTCCAGGACCTTGACCAAAAGATTGCCCAGGTGAAGGAAATGGTGCACTCCCTTCTTACGGCCCGTCATCAGGCAGAGAACGCGAAATCCCTTCTCTATCCCATGTGCTTACTTCCAACGGGGATCATGTCGGAAATCCGAGTCTATTCCCATTGCGTACCGGGAGGGGATAGAAGCTGGCTTGGCAACGCCAGTTCGCAGCCCGCTGGAGTTCTACTAGTACAACGATCCGACATGCCCCATTCCAGAGGGTGGTCTCCCTGGTTCACGATCTAGATTGCATACTATTACCAGAAGGCGGCGAAGGCGAAAGAACTTGAGGAAACGCGTCAGACAGTGCAAGTCATGGTTGGGGAAGTCGCGAAAAGGCAGGAAGAGGATGTTCGTGCGATGATGAGCCAGGAAGAGGACGTTCGCGCGCCGCGGTGAAGGCCCTGGAGGCTGAGGTTGTTGACTGGAGTCGGGTTTTGGATCCTGGTGATGAAAGGTCATGATATGATGTATATGAATGCTTTACTTGTACAATGCTCGACGTCTACCATATACGTACTTGTATTCACCCGCGCTTGTGTCGTTCAAATAGATTTCGAACTTGTAATCGCCTCCTCGACGAATAAAGTTGAAATCTATCCCATTCATCAAATACTGACACTGATGATGGTTCAAACACAGAGGCAGTGTGAAAGGTATCATTGAGCTCTTTAGAAACAATCGAGAAAATGACAATGGTGGATATACAGTGGGCCGGGCATGCAACCTGATACCCTCGTGTTCCAGCTGCACCGTGAAGTGTACACTGCCCGGCCTCTTCGATGCGTGCCAGCGCGACCCTAGTCGAAACGAAGAACACCTCGACTTGCAAGCCGAGGCAGGAGAAGTGGCATATTGTGAGTGACCGATTCCCCCCTAGAAATTCGCTTGAAGTGAATGCTCCGAACATTGCTAAACGCCATATCTGCTAGGCTCTTGTCGAGCGAATCCCATGCATCGTCAATCGGATACCATCCCCCCTCGATGTCACGGAGATCCTTGAATGTAAGTGTAAGCTCCGTGAAATGTATGGTTGCTTTGGAGTCGGAGAGGGTACGAAAGGTGGAAGACCACCACTTGATGATCGTGTACGCCTCATGGAGGTCTCCGGACCATATGCTCAAATGTACGTGTTGGAATGGCAGACCAGCAAGTGGGAGTGGACGGAATGCATCTTCTGCGAGGGTGGAGGAGTACCTGAACTGATCGGCGATGCCTTCAACGATGGTTAAAGCCAAGTTTGAGGTGAACAATTGTTACGTACCACCGTAAAGTCCCAATTTGAACAACTCGAGAGGAGGAAATCCTCTGAGCAATATGTTCTGCCAATGTACTAGAACGTTAACGTGTGATATGGAAATTTCGCACTCCTGCAGGTTGGGAAGGCCAAAGTGGTGGGTGAGGCAATTGTAGAATTCCTCCGCTAAACCATCAACTCTAAAGCAAATGCCTTCTAGGGATGGAAGGTGCAAGCGCTTGCGTGGCGCCCCCGGCGAGCCCACCGGGTGACCAGCAACAAAGCCAGACAAGCTGACTTGCTTAACGTTTGTTCCCGTCAAACTCTCAAAAACACTTTGGAAGGTGTTGACTGAATACACGTCGATATGGAGTTCGACAAGAGGCGCGTTCCTCGAGACATTTAGGATCAATTCAAGATAAGATCGGGTGACTCTATTCTCGCCGATCCCGGTTCTAAAGTCGACTTTCATAAGATTCGGGAGAAGAGAAAGCACAGATGTGAGGCAAGACATGTAGTCCGGTGCTGGAGTATCATCGATACGACGGCGTTGCTGGAGGCACACGTCGCGGATGAGTGTTTGGAGATGGGGAATGGATGTGAGATCGTCAAGCAGTTTGGTCATCCTCTCGTAGGTGACGAGATTCACCTGGGCATTGCGAAATAGAGCGAGTTGACTGAACACCGACCACGTACGCGATACCAGTGCGCAGCTCCGCAGGGCATCTTTGTTTCCGGAAAGATGTTGAATAATCATGTCCTCAAGTTCAAGTGGAAGAGAAGTATTTGAGGATGGCATCTAGGAAGCAATTCGCTAGTATTGAGTGTCAAGGCGAATATACGAAAGGGTGATAATTTACCTCCAAGAAAAGCCTCAAGGGAGAGAACGAATAAAACGAAAGCACGCGAAGAAGATTCGATACCTGAATGTGTTTGAGTTCTATTGAGTTCAAGATACCTGAAAGAAAAGTGTCACGTACAAGGACAAGGCAAGACGACAGTAACTCGTGAGATGTACAACAGAGTCACTCTGGTACAAGGTTTTTTTCTGTTTGGTCAGAAGACAAAACGCGGCTTGATCAGGACCACCATCATCATCATCAGATCATCGCTTTCTCATCCTCGTGGATTCCGACAGACTCCGACGTTTTTGCTCTGATTCCCCAGTCTCTCATCAGGTCTGCCCGACGGTCATTATCTGTTCATGTTACGCCCACGAAGTCCCTCTGCGGACGAGCAAGACGTCTGGATATACGAGGGCCGAAAATACGAATAGCAGCCAATCCCAAGTACGCGTCGGGTACGTGCTATGGCAGGCTTTAGACGACAAGAGGAAGTCGGGATAGCTTGCGCCGGAGGCTCTCTGGCCCGATTCGCCTTGGATCGTATGGACATTATGGCCAGCTCAGGACCATGGACGACTTTCGTAGCCGCTTGACCTGCGCGTTCAGCGACCAGGTGGGCCGGCTTGGTCAGCACTTCATTTATTATCGTTTGTCGAATTATGGTGCGTTTCTGTAGTCCGCTAAGGAACATGCAAACCTTACTTAAAAGGCTCACAGGCCCCCCTACACTTTGATACGCGCTCTCGTGCAAGGCCTCGGAAAAATCAATATGCGATTCTCTGTCACCTCGTCTCATCTGCGCAAGAGCTGAAGAATCGATGACTACTCAAGAGTCAAAGCGCCGAGCACATGGTCCTAATCGAGTGCGGTGGCAAGGATGGGGACGGGCCGACACTATCATCGCATTCGATCTCCTTGTACCAGATTCTTCTGCGTTGATACGGCGTCCCCAGCTGGTCATAAGGCTAGTCTGTTAACGTGCTTGTGGGTGAGAGACCACAGCTGGCGGACTTGGAGGAGGAGGAGAATTGGCTCATAGGTAAGTTCGAAATCTGTGCTTTCGTGGATCTGCTAATGAGCATTAGGATGAAGCTGGGAATGCCGCTGTGTCTGCTAGGACAATCCTAGAATCTTCTACGTCGACTGGAATCGAGTGATCCGGCGCGTCGAGTGTTGAGGATGAATGGTATTCTTTGCAGTGGCAGCTCTCGACGACGAGAGAAAGTCCTAGGCAAGGGAAAAAGATGGGACATTCGCGATGATTTCGCCAGAGGCTTTTCGTCTTAGATCGCATCGTCGCTACGGCCAGCTCAAAATTATAGGCGACTTTCGTAGCCATATGACCTGGGTGCTCGTGTGCTTGAAATGATTGTCCAGATCGTTTGCCGGATTATAGTGCGTTTTTGTCGTCCGCCACCAGATACGCAAACATTGAAAGACTCACAGGTATCACGATGTATGACTCCCTCCTTTTTGATACGCACTCGTGCAAGGCCTTCAAACCGTCAGTATGTGATCCTCGGTCATCTCGTCTGCGCAAGTACTGAAGAACCGACGGCTTCTTAAGAGTCAAAGAGTTTATACTGCGCTAGGAACATGGGCGAAGGTTGATCCACAATCCTCCTATTTGCGTGCGGTACACGATCACACCATTTGCTCTCCTCGTTGGACGACACCAGGTTCTTTTGCGCTGATAGCATTCGGTATGGGCTCAGCTGGTTATGCTTGGTGGTGGTATGTTCAACACGCTGTGTGAGGGACCACAGCCGGCGGCGGACTCAGAGAATTGGCCGACAGGTAAGTCTGTTCCGTTCTTTCGTGGATCCGAATCACTGATGGGTACTTAGGATGGAGCTGGGTGGTGTCTGCCGAGAGATCGATCCAAGGGAGTCTAGGAACAGCTCTCCGGGAGACTAGTATACATGGAGAGTACTACGACGCCACCGTCTGGCATGTCATACCAAGTGGTCTTGTAATCGAATCAGGATGGGCGGCTCTCACCCACCTTGACATCCAAATTCGTGTGTTACTGTCAACGGATATTGCAGAGAAAGGCCGGCGGGGTGCTTAGCCATGGCCACCAACGGATTGCGAAGGCCCTCCCATCGAGTCGTCTGTTGATCCTGGATAAAAACCGTTGTGTTCCATCGTAGCCTTGGACCACCATGCGCTAGTTGAGACGGCGGACGACTTTCGCGGAGTTTCTCCAACGAGGCGAGACTGCGTGTACTCGACATCATCATGGTCGGTCGACGAGTTGAATGTTGAAAGTTGTCCTCCCATTCAAAGGCTCGCCAAGAAATCATGGTTATCATATTATGGTAAGCCCGTGTATCGTATGCTTACTAGCTGGGAACTGAACAGGTGTGATCAAGCGCTTGGGATCATGGTGCTCTCGCGGCTCTTGCATTCAGCAAGGCTTTCAGACTCTGACGCGCCAGTTCGGTCTGGAGATTAGGCGGAGTTGAAATTTGAGATACTGAAACGAAATGGAGGTCTCTCAGCGTCAACTCCAGATGCGGAAATATATAGCGTCATTGCTGGCAGTGCCGTAAAGAGCACTTCAAGTGTACGACCGTTGATCAGAGAAGTACCTTGGCTGATCAACTCTTACAGATCATTATTGCGCCACACTTCAAGAATCCTCAAAATACCTGCATTTCTTCGCCTGTTTCTCTCAGCACGCCCTGTGGAGAGCGCGTTCCCTATGACCTTCCCTTGTCCAAATTCTGCATCGACCAACATACCTCAAGTGATCGCGTTGAGCCTAACAAAAGCGTGTTCGTGCTCTCTGTTACTCATTATCGACTACCGCCACCACTTCTTTGCGTGCTCTCTTAATTCTCTTTCGCTGTGCGAACCCTCTTCATTTCCTATTCATTCTTTATTTCCGTCATGTCTTGCCAACTCGAATACGTCTAGAAAGAGAAGCCGTACGCGCGCACCAGACTTCCTAGTCCTCTTAAGAGCGTACCGGGACGATTACGCCGAGTTTCCTGAGAAAGTCTTTGCTAGCCTCACACAGGAACGACAACAGCACTGTGGGACGATCTTGGGGGCGAAGCGTGGAATGTCGCGCGGAACAAAGCATACGAAGCCGGGGTGTTGGTGGCTAATGTGTGGTTCGAGCTGCCGAGACTTGATTGGTCTTGAGAGCCTGGAGGGACACTGCTGGGACAGACGGAGGAGAAGAAGAGCATGAAGAGGGCCAAGCCTTACGAGCGATAGACGCCGAAGGCTGTCGTTCGTGCACGCGCCGCTCCCCGCCAGGCGGAACAAAGTCAATGTCGGTCTCCAACGGGAGACACCAAACATTTGACGAGGAAATAAGTTCGGCAAGGGCGGCATGCGCCACCGGCTGGTGTCACGAACCTATTTGATCTTTCTAGCCCGTACCATGATGAACCCATACGGCCCGCACAGCTCGTACATTCGGGAATGTCCACAATATGACAATCCCGCAGAACCGCAACGGGCTCTCGTCGAGCGTACCGAGCCTTGTGCAGAAGAAGTCGACGTACCGTCAACGATATGGACCCTATCTGGGCCCGCTCTTCCTTCCACAATTATGATTAGACAAGAGTACCATGAAATCATGTGCGGAATTCTGCGGTGGATGCAACACCGAATGGGACATGAGATGTGAGTCCTTTTCCGGCTTTCTAATTATCGTGCTGGAAAGAACTTTGGTGCCACACTAGTACAATCGACATGGACACCAATCTCTGCCTAGACGACATGCCTGGACCGGACGACCTGGGTGTGGTCCGTGCACCATCTCTGTCTAAGATGGCTACGTATGTGAACCCCTTCCTTGGACAAGAGGGCGTCACAACCAACGGCGGGTTCGTTCTCACAGGACTTCCCGGAATAGGCGAGTCGGTCCATCAGTTTCATGAATCTAGGCTGAGCTCGCAGTAATAGGCAAGTCCTCCTTTCTATGGGTCATGTTCAACCTCAGATGTGCGGCACGACTTCCGACGTTATACGTCACTGAAAAGCGCGCGCTGTCCTGGAAGGACGGCAAAGCCTACCTCATAGACTTGGATGACATCGGCTCGTTTGGATTACAGGAATTCCTCGCCGAGGACACTTGGTGTTTGGTCGATTCCAATGCAGCATTCACCTCGGTCCCACAGTCCTTGATCCACATTGGGCTGTTCATCATTCACGCAGCGTCGCCTGGAGCGAATCGCATGCAATGGATGAAAAAGGTTAAAGAAACGAATCACTTCGTTATGAAGCCCTGGGATTGCGGGGAACTCCTTGCTGGGTACGTTTCATTGGACCACAGATAATCTCATTGTTGTTAACGGATCGTACAGACGCCAATGCCAGGACGTAAAGTGCCGTACTGCCGACGAGACACAGTTGGCGGCCTTTCATAACCTCTACGGAGGCTCCGCCCTTGATGCCTACTCTTTTGCACACCGTATAACGGAGTTCGAGACGCCTCTCAAGAACGCATTAGACCATCTCCAGCCCGCTGCTGTAAAGCGCACTTTCAGTGATGCACCATCTTCGGTAGACCCGGAGTCGGGGGCCAGTCATCTCCTCCTCTCCTTCTTTCCTCTTTACGATCAAGATCGAACGGTTTGGAAGATTGATGCTCCAAGTCCACATATTCGTCAAAGACTTCTCAGTCAAATCAACCAGTGGCGCAACTATGAACACCCGCAGAGACGATGGTTTCTGTTCAACTTGGGTTCTGCAAGTCTTGGTCCCAGGGCCGTGGCGACGCGCATGTTTGATGGGTTTTACCACAAGCGTATCTGCCGCGGCGGGTCCTGGACCCTACGCCGGATGGTAACAGATGAGGAGAGGAATCCGAGGGTACGGCAGGCTCTTCGACTCTGGAGGCCTGTGGAAGGAGCATCAAAAGCTCTTGTTGCTGACAAGGAGATCAGAATAGCCGACCGCCAGCCGTGGAGCATTCTATTCTCGGTCGTACCGGTGTGCACCTTCCTCGAGTGGCCCGTTGACGAGCCCTTTTCTGTGGGAATATACTATCGCCCTACTGGGCGAAAGTTTGCGACTTTTGATTCCTTTTTCATCGATAGGATCGGTCATGCTATTGCCTTCCAGACGAATATTTTGACTAGTCATGATGTGTCGCCTTCTGCGCAGGCTTGGCTCGAGGAGCGCGGGATTAGGAACATCACTTATGTCTCTGTCACACCGGAGGAGGAAGGACTGGACTCGGTTTCATTGCCACTGGAGGTCCACTCGAACGTCGATGGGTATTATGATTCTTTGTATCATATGCAGATGAGCTATCAGAATTCTCCCGCTGGGGCTAATTTGTGGCATTCTGTGATCTCTTGGGGTCGCGGAGCTGAGGGGGTGTGGTAAAATGTACAGTCTTCGTCCTGTTTTTGCTTTAAGGCTGCATACGAGTTATCATTCGTGTACACTATTATGTCTCTATTATATTTACACCGTTGGTCATACCAAACGAACCGTAACAGTAG
Organism: Hymenopellis raphanipes; assembly: GCA_003314085.1. Taxonomy (NCBI): domain Eukaryota; kingdom Fungi; phylum Basidiomycota; class Agaricomycetes; order Agaricales; family Physalacriaceae; genus Hymenopellis; species Hymenopellis raphanipes. The sequence goes on from QLPD01000781.1 coordinate 9,223, forward strand.
TACAAACCCTTCCACCTTGATGCCGTCCCAGTTGTCGAGCGGAGCTACTACAAAGTGTGGCGTCATACTTAGTATGCTGGCCATCAATATCACAGTAGCCAGTAGCTCGCCACGCAAGCGCAACACCTCTGCTCACTGCTTCCACATGCCATGATCTGTGGTCCGCTGGAGTACTACCAGAGGCAGGAAGATGATGTCCCTGCAAATGAAGAGATGAAATGTAATGTCCAGCTCAATGATAACAATAAAGAATACAATACTTGTCGATATACAGGGTGTTGGGTGCTCAAGCTGGTAATAGTATGTGTGATGCGCGGGCATTTGGGATACAGCTGGTAGGGAGGTAGTTGCTGAGGTTGAAGTAGGTAGGTAGGTAGGATGTTCACTGCCCAGCCGCTCCGCTTCCCAATATCAATCCCCTAGTCGAAACGAAGAACACCTCGACTTGCAAGCCGAGGCAGAAGAAGCCGCATTCTGTCGGGGAAGTACGCCGCCTGAGTGACCGATTCCTTCCGCCAAGAATTTCTCTTAACTTGAAAGTGAATGCTCCGAACATTGCTAAATGCCATATCTGCTAGGGTCTTGTCAAGCGAATCCCATGCTTCATCAATCGAATCCCACTCCCTCTGGAGAGTATCGATGCGTTGGTGATCCGTGAACGTAAGTGTAAGCTCCGTGAAATGTATTGTTGCTTTAGAGTCTGAGAGCGCACGAAATGTGGAAGACCACCATTCGATGAACTTGCGTGTCTCATCGAGCCCGTAGGGTTCTACACTCCAGTGTACATGTTGAAATGGCAGACCAGCAAGTGGAAGTGGACGGTATGCATCTTCTTCCGGGGTATTTGTACGATGGACATCATCGTCGAAGCCTTCAGCTATGGTTAGATCCGAGTGTCAAATTCGTTGGCGATCGCTACGTACCGAATCCCATTTCCAATTTGAAGAATTCGAGAGGCAGAAATCCTCGAAGCAATACGTCGCGCCAACGTAGAAAACCTGGTACCCACTCTACAACGATTTCGCACTCCTTCAGGCTGGAAAGGTCAGAATTATGCATGAACCAGTTGTGGAACTCCTCCTGTAGACCTTCGATTCCAAAGCGAATGTGTTCTAGGGAGGGAAGGTGCAAGCGCTTGCGCGGCGCCCCCAAACGGCCAACGCAACCAGATAAACTGAGTCGCTTAATGTTTGTTCCTTCCAGAATCTCCAAAAGATGTTGGAAGGTTTCGATGGAGAAGACGTCGACATCAAGCTCGACAAGAGGTGCGTTCCCCAAAGCATTTGGGATCAAATCGAGATAAGATGGGGTTTCCCAGTCGTCGTCGATCTTACTTCTAAACGCGAGTTTCGTAAGATTTGGGAGAAGAGAAAACACAGATGCGAGGCAAGACATGTGGGCAGGTAACTCATGGTCATAATAATACCGGCATTGCTTGATTGTCAAGCTGCGGACGAGGGTTTGGAGATGGGGAATGGATATGAGATCGTCACGCAATTCGGCCATCTTGTCGTAAGTGTAGAGATACACTCGGGCATTGCGAAATAGAGCGCGTTGGCTGAACACTGCCCAGGTCCACGATACTAGCGCGCAGCATCGCAGGGTATAGCTGTTACCCGAAAGATGCTGGATAATCAGGTCCACGAGCTCGGGTGGAAGAGAAGGATTTGTCGATGGCATCATGGCGGACTACTAGAGAGCAATATGTAGCAGTAAGGTGAACATACAAAGGGATAATAATTCACCTCCAAGAAGAGCTTCAAAGGACGACAACGAATAAGACGTAGAAAGCCTGTGAAACACCTGAACGTGTTCGAGGTCTATCATGTTTAAGGCCGGAAGAAAAGGGACACGTACAAGAACAACACAAGGCAACAATAACCGCAGCAGAGGCAGTCTAATACAAGCCTGGAAGGGTTTTTTTGTGTTTGGGCTGTGATGGTCAGAAGGCAGAATGCGACTTGATCAGTACGCCCAGTACTCGATCGAGTACCGGCGGATGTCTGACTGCTTGATCAGTAACCACCACCATTCCCTTTCAACTAGTATATTCGAGTCTCGATAGTTGTCGGGACTAAACAGCGATGGATGAGCCGAAGCTCAATGGCAGGACGTACCCAAGGCGAGTCCGTTTCCTACTCATACATACTGAAGTCAACGGTTGTTGTATCGACAGACATGCCGCGCGCGCGCAGTACGAGACGGTAGATGTAATTGTACCTTTAAGTTTAACCCTTGGAGCCAGGATCCGTTATACAGAATACAAGCTCTTCCTCTTCCGCTAGCGCGCGCATCGTTATCCTGAAGGCTTGGTAGCCTCCATCTCAAGTCAAAGCTACCATTGTTGCTACGCAGCTGACCTGACAATGCCGTGTATGCGAAGACAACATGTCAAATGTATCAGTCTCGCGCGCGTGTTGAAGGTCGGGAGCTTAGGATAATACAGCTTGATAACAACAATAAAGAATACAACAATTGTGGATATACAGTGCGTGGGCGCATAACCTGGTATGTGCGTTGCACGCGCCGTCGGGTTCCAGCAGCACCGTGTAGTGTAGCCTCTCCAACGGTTTCCAGCACCGCAACCCTAGTCGAAACGAAGAACGTCTCGGCTTGCAAGGCGAGGCAATGCAAGTCGAATTATATCTGCGAGGGCCGGATACGCCGCCTGAGTGATTTTTTCCCGAGTATACCAACCAGGATACCAACCATTCCTCTCGAAGTGAATGCTCCGAACGCTGCTAAGCGCATGTAATAGACTGTCATCAAGCGAATTCCACGCTTCCTCAAGAGTCTCAATACCTGGGAGAGCCGTAAACGCGAAGGTAAGCTCGGTAAAATGTATCGTCACTGTCGCGTCGGAAAGGGCACGAAATGTGGAGGACCACCATTCGATGAACTTGCGTGTCTCATCGAGCTTTTCGGGGTGTACGCTCCAGAGTACGTGGCGGAATGGCAGGCCAGTAAGTGGGAGTGGGCGGAATGCGTCATGTACAGTGGTATCTCTGTGGGCCTTGAGATCCAGAGTGAAGTCTCCAGTGTTGTTAGATCAAAATGCCACGTTAGCAAGCGATTGCTACGTACCTCTCCCAAATTCCAATTTGAACAAGTCCAGGGGAGGCAATGCTCGAAGCAACATTGCCCGGAAAAGAAATAAATCGTTTACGGATTCTATACGGATTTCGAACTGCTTTAGGTTGGAAAGGTCAAACCTATGCATGAGGCAGTTGTGGAATTCTTCCTGTAGACCATCAACGCTGAAGCAGATGCCTTCTAGAGACGGGACGTGCAAGCGCTTCCGTGGCGCCTCCAAGCCCACCTCACTCTCATCAACTATACCAGTCAAACTGACTCGTTTAACGTTAGTTCTTCCCAAAATCCCAAAAAGATGATGGAAAGTTTTGACAGAATACAGGTCGATAGCAAGCTCGACAAGAGGCGCGTTCCCCGAGACATTTGGGATTAAATCAAGATAAGATTGGGTTGCTACGTCGTCGTAGTCCCAGTTTCCAAATGCGACTCTCATGAGATTCGGGAGAAGAGAAAGCACAGATGCGAGGGAAGTCATGTGAGTGGATAATGTAATAGGATCGTTACGGCGGCGTTGCTGTATTTTCAAGCCGCGGATGAGTGTTTGGAGATGGGGAATCGATATGAGATCCTGGAGCAGTTTGGCCATCGTCTTGTAACTGTTGAGATGCACCTGGGCGTGGCGATATAAAGCACGTTGACCAACGCCCGACCAGATCCGCGATACTAGCGCGCAGCACCGGAGAGCGCGTTTGTTACCGGAAAGATGCTGGATAATCATGTCCACGAGTTCCGGTGGCAGAAGAGTATTTGTGGATGGCATCATGGAGGAGAATACTAGAATTCATTGGCATTGAGTGTGAAGACGAACAACAAGGGAAATCATGATCTACATCCAAAAAAGAGCCCGGCGAAGACGCGTCAGCCGCAAACGTTCAGCGCCTGGAAAGGAATATTGGTCAAGGCAAAGAAACGAAAGAGACCGAACCTACAAACGGCGCTGTGAAACAGGATGAGCGCAGATTTTTTCCCGGCTTGATTCGTGAGACTTGAAAACGCGTGTACGGTGTTGTGATGACTTGATGGAAGTCGGGTCGAAGGTGCATGCGTGGGACCAATGCGGAGTCTGAATCCTCATAACGCTTAAGATTCACGCTGAGTCCTACCAGAATTATTTAATCCCTCCAGACAAACGACCGACTGCAGCGAAGGAAAGTACGTCGACCTTAATTAATGAGTATAGGATGAAATAAGGTTGCAGGTTGAGACATGATCTACACAGCTACTAAGTACATTGGGATAAACCTCTTGACCTTCATGGTCCAACCAAACCCCAAGTTTCCATCATGCCTACAACAAGCAAAGAACACCCGGATCGCAAGGCGGGGCATGACCTGCCATATTCTGGTTGTGAGTTCCGAGTGCGTTTCGTCGATGATGATAGTCCATCCATTAAGTAGTCTCCCTCAGTCCGTGTATCGATCTTCTCAAAGTGGATTCCCTGCACCCCGAAGAAGGTCGCATGGGGGACCCCACAAGCGCGTTTGGGGCCATATACCATCGGCAGCCTTCGGTCAGTCCATGATGGCATTCATACGGTCGCGTCCTTGCGTTTTATGCACCCTTTGTTTATCAGACTGAATAAGAGACAGTATACCACCCTTGGGCCTTAGGGACAAGAAGCAAGGCCGTCCATTTGTCCAGTCCGAGTCACTTGGCGAGATTGACGTTACTAAGCTTTTAGGATAACAATGCACTCGGCGTCCGTCGTATACGGGATTGCCGCTCGCGGAAGAGGAAGAGCTTGTATTATATACAACGGATCCCGACACCAAGCGTTAAAGGTACAATTCCGTCTACCTCCGCGTACTGCGTGCATGTCTGTCCGTACAAGTTCAACAACCGTTGGCTTCAGGATGTATGAGCAGGAAACGAACTCGCCTTGCATGCGTTCCGCCACCAAGCTTTGGCTCATGGCAATATATCTATCTCTGTCTCATCATGACAACCATCGAGATACCGGAAAAGTATCGTAGGCCGCATTCTACCGTACATCAGGATCAGACGTTGACGCGGAATGAAACACTGACGGACCAACTTTAGGTGTCATCCCAATGCCTTTGAGCGCCAACGACTAGCATTCAGTCACGGATATCTGGCTTGCTTGACGTGTCTCCGTGGCCTTTCGTATCGTTGCACATACATTCCTTGGGATTGGGCGTCCGAATCATCTTGGCCGTCGTCCAACGAGTCGTACAGATATGTTGAACCGCGAAATCGCGCGCTGTGTGGTTTGAGGGCGTCGTCCCATGTTGACAAGGACCACCAGTGGAGGTTGCTGACCGTCTTGGCTTCTCGGTCGATGGGTCTAAAATGACTGAGAACACGAATTCTAGGAGGTCTTGAAAGAACAAACTGCCAAATACAAGTTAGACGATATCAAAGACAAGACGATACACACCATTTGGTATCGTCGAAGGAGAAGGATAGATGCGGCCGTTATAATTCTGATCACCGGATTCCTATTCGCGTCAAAAAGCGACAAGTCGTGATTGTGTGTAGGATAGTTTGTCGATAGTGTGTTTACCTTGACGCAGATGACCAGGTCTGGCTGTCTACAAGGAGGGTTTTAGGGCACATAGCAGTACATTCATCAGTGGAACACTGGAACATACAAGTAGTTCTACCACTTGAAGCGGCGGTGTGTCTCGGCGGACAGCCTAGCGGTTATACTCATATGTAGTGTTTAGAGCACAGTTTTAACAGGTCCAAGTCACTCTGTATATTCGTCGTCTTGAAGAGTGTGTGGTCTCCTCTCCACGGTCTGATCGAGATTATTAACAGCGAGGCAGCGTTCCGCAATCCGTCCAAGGATGATAGCGAAAAACGTCGGTTAGAAACTGAGGAGAATACGGCATTTCAGTACGCGTCAGAAGTATCTGCCTATAGGAAGACTGACCAAAAAGCAGACTGTCGCGACACTCCGGACCCATGCAACGTTTCTTTACCAACGTGACAGTCGTACTAGACCGCTCTGTACCCTCGCTCCAATCGATATCGATGGAGCCTGTTCACTGGGGCGCACGAATCAATTGTAGTCAGATTGATGAGCGAGCAACGGCGTGAAAGGGATAGTGTCGTATAAAATGCGACTGGCGCAATGAGAAAGGATCAACATCGCAAACGGGCAACCTCGATTTCTGAGAAAGCTGCTTCAGTATCTGCGTATCAAGCAACGGAAAGAACCATAGACGCACCTTGGTCATAGCCTCCATTCAGTCTCCTCTGGCACAACCCTCGCACAAAGTGCGCCTTTCTCCCTTGCCCGTAACGTGTCTCATCGTCTGGAGTCTCCCGCCATAGAGCGTCTTTTGGTTCCGTACCTGCGGTCTCCGTTTCTTGCGTGCTCGGTCCCGGCTCTGGGAAGTGCGGCACGTAGAGTAGGTCTTGTCCTGCACGTTGATAGATAGTTGCTGGTGGGTAAGTTTGGAAAGGGCAATCCGTCGGTCATGGGAAATAACTCGTTGGAGCTGGAACGAGGTGCGTAGACGCGGCCGGGTGCTTTGGATACGGAGGCGCAGTGCTCTCAGGTCGAGCGCGGAAAGACACACCAGTTCAGTCCTACGACTGCGCCGCCTGGACTGGTTTCCATACATCAAACGCAATAGCAGCTCGTGTCCTTTACAAAAAGGTTGGGTGTTCATATTTACTGTAAGGCGCCGGCGCTGGACCGTCAAACACGGAAAGTTGGAGAAGTAATCTGGGAAAAAATCAGCAGACGCGTAGTAACACAAATTTAAACAGATAATGACCAGATACTCAGCGCACACATCGAGAAACTCGGAAATCAGAGCAAAAACGTTGGAGTCTACGAGGATGATTTCATGATGGCGGTTACTGATCGAGCCGCATTTTGTGGAACAATCTGTTTGGGAACCCCGGTTCGTCACCATTGTGACACGAACCCTCATAAACTATGTGGCGTAAATGAGTGTTTACCGGGCATATATAGGCATTTTGGTGTCAGAAGCCATGCCTCTTAGACCAATAAATAGAATTGATCACTGGAACATGTGAGAACATGGTCCGTTATGATGAAAACCATGTGTGGCGTTACATAAAGGACGAAGCTGTCAGAGGGGAAGAGTTCACACTCAAAGGAATGCCACAGTTAGCTTGTTCCTACTATTTTCATAGCTCTGGAGCGCTGTATGACCCTGGAGAAAGTCCCAAGCAAGTCAAGCTTGACAGGTATGCCACTTTGAGGACTGTGAACTTCAATAGGCGCAATTGGGGAAAGAAAACGGAGTATTCAGACTTGTTATTACACAGCACAATGATATAAAAGTGTTTTAGGATAGATACACCGCCAAGTTGGGATGACCTTTTGTAGACGTTTCGGGAAAGATGTTTGTGCCATCACTCCGGCAATGTTGTTAGATGTCCGATAAATGTTGTCAGATCTCAGATAATCGATTCAATTAACCTCAATAGAGTGTGAGGTTGGCACAACGTTTCTCACAACATCTAGCTAATACTCTTTTCAATCGCGTCAGGACCTTCTCTAGTAGATTCTTCATTTTTGTCATACAGGTGGTTTGGATGGGTAAAACATTGTCATTCCACTAAATAGAGGGTACATGTACTATAATACAGTATACTGCAAACAAATGTGGGATACACGGGTCATTGCCGCCGCCATTGCTGTCGTGAAAATCAGGATCGTGGTCATCATCATTGTGGTGAACATTAACGTCGCAGTCCTTGTTAGTATCACCGTTCTCGTCAATGCAACGTCGCGGTGCTCGTCGCAGTCGCGGCCCTCATGACAGTCACGCCCCTCGTCAAAGTCGCGATCCTCGTCATGGTTGCGGTGGTCATCAATGTCGCGGTTTATCGTAATGCCGCCATCCTCCTCCATGTCACTATCCTTGTGTTCATCCTCACCCTCGTCGGTTGCCGTCCTGGCCCATGTTCTGGCCTCGTCCATGTTCTCCTCCTCGTCAACGTCGTCGTTATTGTTGTGGTCCTCGCCAATAAGTCCCATTTGCTTGTGGTCCGGTGTGCAGTCGTGGTCCTCGTCCATAGTCGCGGTCCTCGTCCACAAGCGCGGTCCTCGTCCAGAGTTGCAGTCCTCGTCCAGAGTCGCAGTCCTCGTCTTGGTTGGGTGTCCTCATCGGGTCGTTACGCTCGTCCTCGTGCAGTCGTCGTCCCTCGTGAATAAGAGCCCGGACCGTTCACGGTCTTCGAGTCGTCCTGACGTGCGGGTTTTCTAATGCCTTGCGGGTGACCAATCGAGAAGGACTTGCGGTTGAGTGGAAGTTGGACAGCTGGTGCAGGTGGAAGGGAAGCGAGAAAGGATATTTGCCCGATTGGGCCTCTTGGTTCGGTTTGATTGATGTGCGGAGTTTGAAATGAACTTGTGATTTCTCATAGATCTCATACCTTGGCTCACGGTGGTAAGCTTCCTGCCGTCGCTGGGCAATGTGGTCACACTAGACGTGGATGAGGTAGCATTAGGGAGAATCAGTTTAAATTAAATACAATATTGTGATGCAAAATAACCCAAATAGGCACAACCATTTATGAGGTTACCCGCCACACATTTCCCAATCTTTGACCAGACGTTTGGAAAAGGTTGACTTGACACATTGAGCGGCAACCTTGCCGCAACAGCCGGCCCACTGTTTCCGTGCGATCAACTTTGATGTCAATCAACTTCAGCCATCAATCTCACGCCAAGGTCAGGACGGTTTGGTGGTGTACTGAGGCTGTAGGGCCCCGGTAGCACCTGTGTAGCCCTATATCCGGTGCCTATTAGCCCCGTCCGGTGATTGATGGAACTGGGCTAATACGCACCGTTAGACCGGAAGCCCCTGTACTGCAAAAAAACTGCAAACTGGGTGTCCTCCTTAGTGTGTATTAAGTGCCCTCCTCCTCCTGTCCGTTACCCTGTATGCGCCGCCCGCCATCTATGCTCTATTTGGCTATTAGTAATCGAACCAAAGACGGATGCCATGTGACATTGATCATGCGTCATGCGCCGCTTTCTCATCCATCCCGCTTGTCTGACCACCACGATGAGCTCCTCTCCGTCGCCATGAAACGATCCACAGCGGGACACCAATTTCGATACCCCTCTGAACTCCTGGCCTTTTAAATAGGCTACGCTCAACATGCCAACATATCCTTTTCCCTTTGCATCTCTGCCTTTGGCTGATGTACAAGGGTGCCGACTCCGCCCTTGGACGACGGCAACACATCTCCGCCCTTGGATGATGTGGAGGATGACCTGGACCACGACGTGGAGGATGACCTGGACCACGACGTGGAGGATGACCTGGACCACGACGTGGAGGATGACCTGGACCACGACGTGGAGGATGACCTGGACCACGACGTGGAGGATGATGTGGAGGACGACATGAAGGACAGCCTGTTACACCTGTTTCCCACAAATGTACGTGCAACCTAAGCGACTCCTTCCTCCGCATCACCCGCATGTCCGGCACACAGAGCACGACGACGACAGCGACTTCCAGTCGCAGCAGGGCTCCTGCGACGACAGTAATCACCACCAAAGCTGCGTCATCCACTCAAGCCACGACGTCGTCTCTTTCTGAGGCGGCCTCCTCATCCTCATCCGAAGTAATCCAAACCATCTCCCAGTCCAGCGTTCCGCAGCCATCCGCTTCCCTCTGTTTTCACCACCATATTTGTTCTCCATGCCTATACTACCACATCCTCCGACCTCCGTACTACTAGTAGCAACCTTAGTGTCCTCGTTGTATACCTAGGCATGTATTTTACTTATTAATGAGAACTATTCAGCTCAATATTGCTACTCCCTAAGTCTTGCCACTAACGGGACTTGAACTCGCCCTCGCATTCAGCGAGATGCCGAGATGCCGGTGTCCAACTTGTCGACGACGGCGGCGGGCTCTCAGACGTCGGGATGCCTCAGTAAATATATAGATGGCCTTTGGAAACACACGTCGCAATTATTGAGGTGAACCCGTGGAATTATACTGGATGGATACCTCAGATGAATAAACGTGAGATAAAAGTTAGAAGAATCTTGAAACCGTAAGTGAATAGCCTTACGATTTTGTGATTTACTGTTGTACCTAGACTATCTCCTCCTCTCACCACGACACATCTCTCGGCCACCCCCACCCACTATTCTCTAACACTCTTCCGATGTCTGTCTTTACTCTTGAGACACAGTCACCCGTCATACCGACGCCTTCGTTGGCCTGTCCCACTGGACACAAGATGGCATTTCATCGATCTTACACGAAACTTCAAGAGGAGCGCTCTTCGATGGTGGCAGAATACGGACTTCGATGGAATCATGAACTGGTGTGTTCTATGGTTAGGTATTCGACTACTTCATAAATACAGGCTCTGGCGAGGTTGAGACATCGATAATCTGGAGGCGGCAACACGAGCAGTGGTACCTCAAGAGTCGGACATCACACTGCGCAGGAGGACGAGCCGAAGGGCGCACGACGCCGGGGAGGTAATGGGATAGGTGGCAGCCGACATGGGATCCCAGTACTTAATATTGGTAGTGACGGCCTGCGCCTATCCGAAATGTCCATGCCGCTGTAGATGGTTCGCCTCCATCCAAGCTCACATTCGATAATGCAACCACCATGATACCCTCCTCGTCATTCCCAGTGGAGCCAGAATGGGCCACGGTTCCTCTGCACCGTTCTCATCAAAATCCCGCTGCCGCCTGCGGCGCTGCGCGACTCGCCTCCTTGCCAGTAAAACTACATGTACTTTATTTAACTGTTTCTCTAATACATTATTTATGCTACCTTCTTACACCCAAATTTGTCCTGTTGAGTGCCCCGACTCTTGTGTGATCTCAGTGAAGTCGGGAGGCGGGGCGCATGCTGGTTGATGGATGAATATCACATGGCGCTAGGACAGCATCGGACCGGCAGTTGTTCAACGTTGAACGTTCACAATTGCATATGTGGTATCATTACAAGGAAGGGTACACAGCGGGACTATGGTATGGGCCGGGATGGCGCACTACGGGAGGGGAAACACCACTTAGTGAGGTCACCCAGTTTGCAGTTTTTTTGCAGTACAGGGGCTTCCGGTCTAACGGTGCGTATTAGCCCAGTTCCATCAATCACCGAACGGGTCTAATAGGCACCGGATATAGGGCTACACAGGTGCCCGGTAGAGCTTGTAATTCCTCGAGAACACTTAGATCGGACAATCGGTCCGAGAGGGTTCGTGTCACAAGCGTGACGAACCGGGGTTCCCAAACAGATTGTTCCGCATTTTGCCTTCAGACCATCACGTCCACGGTCCCGAACAGAAATTGGCGATTCAAAACTCTTCCTGGCTTGTATGGTGTACCAGACTGGCTCTACTATACATATCACGGTTCTTGTATGTGTTCCTTTTCCCTCAGGCTTCTTGGACACAATTGAACTCGAGGTGTCGAATCGCTTTCTGTGGGGTCGCCTTATCGGTTCTCGCCCTCGTCCCTGTTAACAAAAAGCCAGCTACAGGACCAAGTTGGTCTTGTTCAGGCGCTGAACGGTTGCGGCTGACGCGTCCTCGTCGGGCTATTTTTTGGAGGTAAATTATGATCCCCTTTTCTGTTTGCCTTCACACTCAACGCCAACAACTTTCTACTCAGTACTCTGCCATAATGCCATCCTCAATTACTTCGCTCCCACCCGAACTCGAGGACATGATTATCCAGCATCTTTCCGGTGACAAAGCTGCCCTGCGGAGCTGCGCGCTAGTATCTCGGACCTGGTCGGTGTACAGTCAGCGCACTCTGTTTCGCAACGGCAAGGTGTATCTTTACACCTCCAAAAAGACGGCCAAACTGCTTGAAGATCTCATATCTGTTCCCCATCTCCAAACACTCGTCCGCGGCTTGACAATCCGGCGACGCCGGTATGATGATACTCTTTGGTTACCTGACCACACGTCTTACCTCGCATCTGTGCTTTCTCTTCTCCCAAATCTTACGAAACTTGTGTTTAGACATGGGATCGCCGCCGACAGAGGACCCCGATCCTATCTCGATTTGATCCCAGATATCTTGGGGAACGGGCCTCTTGTTGAGCTTGATATTCAGCTGGATCCCATCGACACCTTCCATCATGTTTTTGGCATTTTGGAAAGAACAAACGTTAAGCGAGTCGGTTTTTCTGGTCGTTTTAACCCTCAGGAGGTTGACTTTGGGGCGACATGCAAGCTCTTGCACCTTCCTTTGATAGAACACATTTGCTTCAGTGTTCAAGGTCGAGAGGAGGAATTCCGCAAATGCCTTGTGCACTATTGTGACCTTCCCAAGCTGAAGCAGTGTGCAATCGTTGCAGAATCCGTAGATGGTTTGATACCTTGGCGGCACCTGTTGCTTCGAGAATTTCCTCCTCTCGAGTTGTTCAAATTCGAACTAGGAAGAGGTATGTAACAATTGCTCATTCACCTCAAACTTGGATCTAACCATAGCCTGAAGACTTCACCAATTATTCCAGGCATGCCGATATCTCTGAAGAAGAAGTATACCATCCACTCCCACTTGCTGACCTGCCATTCCGACACGTACACTTGAGCGTACACCCCAGAACTCTGAATGAGACACAGAAATTCATCGAATGGTGGTCCTCCACATTTCGCGCCCTCTCCGGTTCCGGCACGACGATACATTTCACGGAGCTTACATTCGCGTTTACGGATCTCCCAGGCATCGAGACTCTCGAGGGGGCGTGGAATTCGCTTGATGACAGTCTAGCGCATACGACGCTGAGCGGCGTTCGGAGCATTCACTTCGAGAGGATTGATTGGTATATGCAGGAAAAGATCACTCAGGCGGCGTATCCGGCCCTCGCAGACAAAATTCGACTTGCATTGCCTCAGCTTGCACGTCGAGGTGTTCTTTGTTTGACCTAAGGTTGCGTGGTGCGGGAAAGCGTCGGAGAGGCTGGGCAGTGTACGTGGTGCGGTTAGAAATCGAGGGCCCAAGCTAAAATCTTGCCAGGAGAGGTGTATACATATCATGGTTGTGCACCCAAACCACTGTATATCCAGCATATAATCACCAGGTACCTGTTGGACTAACATTGTACATCACATGAGAGAAGACTTGTCTGCTATTCTGAGGAAGATGCCGCCCTCGAAAGACATCTTATTCACTGCTGCTTCGAAGAGCTGTTGGCGGAGCGCGTTCAAGCATTCGAGGCGTAAATTACTAGGATATCTCTGTGGTAAGACCGGTCAAGAAAGCTACTCGTGCCTCGATTACAGGGCGGTGCAAAGATGTGTTTGTTGAATCGACGAACGGATGCGTCGATTCTGATAGGAGCGAGATACATAACGAAGACATTGGAAGTTAACGTCTGAGACAGAGTAGTACAGTGTCTTTCCAGCATCAGTCGCTGGTCGCGCCATGGTTGTCGAATGGATGGCACAGCTTGATTTAAACAGTCTGTCACGTCATTGTTTCGTCGAAGCCCCTAGTTGAAGTTAAGATGGAACGTCTTCACTTCCTCGACTTTTCAGACCTTGAATCCTCAGCGGTGGCCCAACGAAGCTAGGTAACAGCTCCTAATATGCCAAACCGTCTTAGTTCTCTGTCAGTGTACTACTCGCTGGGGCCACCCCTGTTGCACGACAGTCCTGCCGTATATAAACCCTCGCGAAAACATGAAATCCTCAGAGATACACATTCTCTCTATAAGTATCCCTTGTCATACCCTGCCTCCGCCTTCAAGTTCAGACAAAGGCACCATGCAGCTCAACATTCTGTTCACCCTCGCTGTAACCGTCTTCGGCGTTGTATCGGCCTCTCCCGTTCCTGATACGAACGCGTACCGTTTGGCACACGGACTTCCTCTCAAGCCGCCTACCATGAGTGAGTAGCCAATTCGTTACCTGACTACTCGTGAAACTAACGACCTTTAGAGCGCCACTTGGATGTCCCCAGAGCAAACCCATCTCCAGCTCCCTAGATTGAAATTAATGCATGAGGTTTGTTTGTTCAATCGGTATTTGAATCGAGTTCTTATGGTCCTTACAGATCATGGTCTTCATCCTTTCTTCCACCACGAACATTTCTCATTCTTCTGTGTACATACAGGGTTTCTGTTATATGGGTGCTTAAGACGATGTAGAGAATATATACTTCATTCGCCGTTGATGTTGGAGGGTAGGCTTACGTGGGTCGTAACTACAAGTATGGTATATGAGGAAAGAAAGAAATAAGCCAAGACATTCGTGGGTATCATATCATAAATGATAAGGATTATCACTCTGCCATCAAGGCAGGACAGCGCGAATCGTGCGTATATGCGGTTAACAAGTAGACAGAAGTAGTTGTGGATGTTGCCTAGCAGCTGTTGTCTCAATACTTGCATATCTAGTACTAGACGACGTTGACGAACCTTAGCCTGTTAATGCGAATCGATATTCAACCGACATTCAACATCCACCTCCCTGCTCGCCGTATACACAGTACCACCTCATACGCCTGAGGAAGCAGTTTGTCGTCTGCCAAAGCTATGATGAGAGGCATCATCGTACGTGCCCCAAATTTGGCCGCGCAAAGCGCCACCTCCCATCGTCGACGCCTTCCATAACGTGAGCTCCCTAGAACTGCTCAAATTTGATACTATCCCAGTTCACTGCAGGACCAACGGATCAACTCGTTATGGGGAGGCGCTTTGTCTTTGACGAGAGTTAGGTTCTCTCCAATTTCCGTCGGCAGTATAACGCGAACTGTGGATATTTTGGGCGGCCGAGAGTAGTGCTTCTCCCTTGGACTGGCAACGGCATAGACCACGAGTTGTTTGGAAGATATCGTAGACGGCGGTGTACTCCCTATCGGCGCTAAGGACAGTCGTTTCTCTCGGTAGACATCGTTTCAGTTCCATCTTGGTACATTCATTAGCGACGCACCAAGGAACGGATGCTTATCTTACCTACAGGCCAATTCTCCAAGTCCTCATCTAGCGAGAGAGCCAGTACCAGGAGAGGCCGAATACGGTGATAGTGTCGCCTCAAGGCAAGGTTCGGTCCACAACGAAGGAGCACAGCGACGTGTTACGGCGTTTAGAGTCGACTCTGGACCATCCTTTTCGGCTATGCGCTCGAGACTATAGGATAATCAGCTATGACCTGGGTGGGGAAGGAATGCTATACCGGCTATAACAACACCAGTGCCGACCATGGGCGCATCCAGAACATACAAGAGCAGGCCTTGAGCGGTTTTAGTGGGGTCTTGAGCAGACGAGGTGACCGAGGTTCGCAGCGGGATAGTGGCTGTTTAAGGGATTGGATAAGGACGCAGGCCGCGATGGAGCGCGTCAACGAGTGATGTGGAGAGTATCTGTGATTTTTTTTCCAACGTTCGCATATCGAGTAGCGGACGATATAGACGTACCATGACCCAGCTCATTCGCGTGCTGGCCAATAATCTCGAGTATGCGAAGGCCCATTCGGACGATGAATGTTCACGCCCAGAACATGCCCTTGCAAAGGTCATCCATGATCTTGAGCTGGCCATAATGCCCAGACGAAATCCCCCTGGCGCAATCATCGCGAATATCCCCGTCTAGGCCTTCCTCTTGTCGTCTACATAGGGCCTGCCATAGCACGTAACCCCACAAGTACTTGGGATTGCCTGCTATTCGCGTTGCCGGTGCCATGCCCTCGTGTATCTGTGTAGCAGAGGTCTCGTTCGTTCGCGGAAGGAATCCTGGCGTAACACGAACAGATAATGACCGTCAGGTCGACGAGGGACTCGTAATTCAACGCGAAAACGTCCGAGTCTACGAGGATGGGAAAACGATGATTTGATGATGGCGGTGGTTACTGATCAAGCCGCGTTTTGCCTACTGACGATCACGTCCTGAACAACTGAATACCCTTCCAGTCTCGTACTAGACTGACTCTGCTGTATAACTGACAGTTATTGTTGCTTTGGATTATCCTTGTATGTATCCCTTTTCCTTCAGGCTTTTGAACACAATAGAACTCAAACACATTCAGGTATCGAATCTTCTTCGCGTGCTTGTCTTATTCGTTCTCTCCAGGCTTTTCTTGGAGGTAAACTATATATATTATCCCTTTTTTAAATTCACCTTAATACAAATCGCTTCCTAGATGCCATCCTCAACTACTTCCTTCCCACCCGAACTGGTGGAGCTGATCATCCAGCATCTTTCCTTTAACAAAAACGCCCTGCGGCGCTGCGCGCGCGTATCGCGGACCTGGTCAGACTTCGCACAACGCGCTCTATTCCGCAACGTCCAGGTGAATCTCAACACCTACAGCAAGATGGCCAAATTCCTCGCCGATCTTACATCCGTTCCCCGTCTCCAACTGCTTGTCCGCGGCGTACAAGTCCGTACACGCGATGATGTCGATGATATTTCACTACCAGCCTACATGTCTTGTCTCACATCTGTGCTTTCTCTCCTCCCCAATCTTACAAAATTCGCGTTCCATGACTTTTCCGACGACTACGACGACATAGTAGCCACCCAAGCTTATCTCGATTTGATCCCAAATGTCCTGGGGAATGCGCCTCTGGTCGAGCTTGATATCACCATCTATTCCGTCGAAATCTTTCATCACGTTTTTGGGATTTTGGAAGGAACAAACGTCAAGCAAATTAATTTGCGCGGTGGCGTTGACCCTCGCAAGGTGGACTCTGGGGCGACGCGCAGGCTCTTACACATTCCCTCGCTAGAATACATTCACTTCGAAGTTAACGGCCTAGAGGAGGAATTCCATAATTCCCTCATGCATATTTTCGACCTTCCCAACCTGAAGCAGTGCGAAATCGTTACAGGGCATGTCGATATTCTCGTACATTGGCGGGACATATTGCTTCGAGGATTTCCTCCTCTCGAGTTGTTCAAATTGGAACTGACACGTGGTATGTAAACAATCGCTCGCTCACCTCAAACTCGAATCTAACGAGAGCGAAAGCCTTCAACCACGATCCCGAGTACTCTCTGTACACAGAGAGCTTCGCAGACAATGCATACCGACCACTCCCGCTTGCTGGTCTGCCATTCCAACATATACACTTGAGCGTAACCCCCAAAAACCTCGATATGATGTGCAAATTCGTCGAGTGGTGGTCTTCCACATTTCACGCCCTGTCCAACTCGGAAGCAACAATACATTTCACGGAGCTCACATTCGCGTTTACGGATCTCCCGGGTATCGAGACTCTCGAGGAAGCGTGGAGTTCGCTTGACGAGAGTCTAGCACGTCTGACGCTTAACGGCGTTCACTTTGAGAGGAATAGCTGGCAGACTCGGGACAAGATAACTAAGGTGGCGTATCCGGTCCTGGCAGACAAAATTCGACTTGTTTTGCCTCGGCTGGCAAGCCGAGGTGTTCTTCGTTTGGACTAGGGTAGCTGTGCTGGGAAACGTCGGAGAAGCGGGGTACTGTACATTACATGGTGTAGCTGGAACATTGCACATACCAGGTTGCGCACCCAACGCATTGTACATCCACCGTTGTTGTATTCGGTTTGTTTCCATTGAGTTGGACATTCTCCTTCACAAGATTAGGAGTGGTACATATCTGTATCATCAGCAGATGTTAGTAACTTGATTAGCCTAGAAAGTGATTAGGCTGTGACTTCTATTGGATTTCTATTCAAAAAACACAGGCAGGGGTAACCAGAAGTATGATATATGGGATAGAAACAGTAGGAGAGCATAGTAAAGAAAGAATGCAGAAGGAAAGTATTCATAAGGATCATATCATAACTATTCATCACTCTACTATCAAGGCAGGATCTAAAACTCAACTCTAGTCAACAACCTTGGCCTCCTGGGCCTGCACCGCGCGAACGGCCTCTTCCCGCTTCTTCAACGTACGAACATCCTCTTCCATCCCCTCCGCGACTTCCGCGTGGTCTGGCACGCTTCCTCTCCTTTCGCCTTCACCGCCTTCTGCTACGCGATCCATTCTCGGAGCAAAGCATCAGATCGCGGTCCCTCTGGGATGAGGCACGTCGGATCGTACTCTGGCGGAACGACAACGGGCTGGGGAGCAACCAGGGTGAACACCATCGCTGGCTGCAAGTGAACGCGATCCTGAAGCTGACACGCCGCGGCGAGGAATGACAAGAGGCTTGGATTGACTTTGTGGGTGTTTACATATCTAGTAACGGACAACATAGACGCACCATCAAACAAAAAAAGACGTTTCAACCAGTTCACGCGCGCGCTGGCCTAATCATTTTGAGTATTACTGTGTATGCGCGGGCCCAGCTGGTCGGGAAATGACCGGATTATGTGTTGACGAAAATTGTCCATGGTCTTGAGCTAGCCCTCTCATCGCGAATATCCCGACTTGTTAGCATGCCCAGAACTTCCGCTCGTCGTCTAGAGCCTGCCATAGCACGTACCCCGCGCGTACTTGGGATTGGCTGCTATTCACGTTTTTGGCGCCTCGTGTAACCAACGCTGTAGCAGACGTATTTGTGAAGGGATTCCGGGCCATAACACGAACAGTGAATGACCGTCAGGCAGACCCAATAAGAGACTCGGAAATCAAAAATCAAGCAGAAAATGTCGGAGTCTATGACTCTGAGGATGGGGAAACGAGGATTTGATGATGGTGGTGTTACTCATCAAGTAATGATCAAACCACGTTTTGCCCTCTGACCATCACGTCCCGAACAGAAAACTGGCGATTCAATACCCTCCCGACTGACTCTGCTGCACATCTTACGAGTTATTGTTGCTTTGATTTGTCCTCGTACGTGTTCTTTTTCTTTCAGGCTTGAATACAATTGAACTCGAACACGTTCAGGTGTCGAATCTTCTTCGCGCGCTTTCTGCGGAGTCGTCTTATTCGTTGTTGCTCTTGAGACTTTGCTTAAATGTAAATCATTATCCCGTTGTATATTCACCTTAACACAAATTGCTTCCTAGTATTCCGTCATGATGCCATCCTCAATTACCTCCCTGCCACCCGAACTCCTAGACACGATTATCCAGCATCTTTCCAGGGACCAAAGCACTCTCCGGAGCTGCGCGCTAGTATCGCAGACTTGGTCGGTGTTCAGTCAGCGCGCTTTATTTCGCAACGCCCGCGTCCATCTCTTCCCCTACAAGAAATCAGCCAGATTCCTCAACGATCTCACATCTATTCCCCATCTCCAAACACTCGTCCGCGGCTTGACAATCCGGCAACGCCGGCATTATGATGCATTTTCGTCACCTGCCCATCTGTCTTGCATCGCATCTGTGCTGTCTCTTCTCCCAAATATTACGAAACTCGCGTTTAGAAATAATTTCGACGACCACTCGGACACCCCATCTTATCTCGATCTGATCTTGGGGAACACGCCTCTGGTCGAGCTTGAAATTGACATCTATTCCGATGAAAACTTCCATCATGTTTTTGCGATTTTGGGAGGAACAAACGTTAAGCGAGTTAGTTTGTTTGGCTTCACTGGCCGTGCCGAGGTGGACTTGGGCGCGCCATGCAAGCACATGCACCTTCCCTCGCTTGAACGCATTCATTTTGAAGTTAGCGGTTTACAAGAGGAATTCTACAATGGCCTCACTCATCATTTTGACCTTCCCAACCTGAAAGAGTGCGAAATCGTTACACATTCTGTAGAGGATTTATTGCAGTGGCGGGGCTTACTGCTTCGAGGATTTCTTCCTCTCGAGTCATTCAAATTGGAACTGGGATGCAGTACGTACCAATCACTAACTAATGTGACCGTTGGATCTAACTATGGCTGCAGTGTTCGTTAAGGATCTCGAGGATACAGAAATCCCTGAAGAACATGTCTACCGTCCACTTCCGCTTGCTGGTCTGCCATTCCAACACGTCCACCTGAGCATATGGTCTGGAGAGCTCGATCTCACATGCAAGTTGGTCGAGTGGTGGTCTTGTACATTTCGTGCCCTCTCTGACTCCAAAGCGACTATACATTTCACACGGCTTACCTTTGCGTTCACGGACTGGGATCTCCGAGACTTCGATACTCTTGACGAAGCGTGGCATTCGCTCGACAACAGCCTAGCGCACACGATGTTTAGCAATGTTCGGAGCATTCATTTTAAGGGAACTGATTGGCGGAGCGAATTGGTCACTCAGGCGGCGCATCCAGCTCTTGAAGACAGAATGCGGCTTGTCCTGCCTCAGCTTACAAGCCGAGGCGTTCTTCGTTTCGACTAGGGTAGCGGTGCTGGGAAGCATCGGAGAGGTACACAATATGTGTAGCTGGAACCGGAGGGTGCGCACATCGTAGATACCAGGGTGCGTACCCGACGCATCGTATATATCGACAATTATTGTATCCTTTCTTGTTGCTATTGAACTGTACATTATCCTTGATGTTGCCTCATAACCAAAGGTACATATATACATCTGAAGTATTGCCAGTGTCAGGGATAATTGAGATAGATCTACCTACTTGATTAGTCCAGGTGGCAATTAAGTAGACTGCAAATCATTGGTACTTAACTTCAACTACGGGACTGAGTATATGAGGTAGATGTTGAGCATAGTAAAAAGACAGCATTCATAAGTATCATAATCAAAACCTTTCCTCACTCCGACATCAAGACAGGATCCAAAACCCGACTACAGTCAACAAGCCTGGCCTCCTGGCCTTTCACCGCGCAAACCTCCTCTTTCTGGCTCTTCATCGCACGAACATCCTCTTCCTTCCTCTTCGCGACTTCCACAACCTTGACCTTCACTGTCCGATGTGCTTCCTCTTTCGCCGCCTTCCCATACGCGATCCAGTCACGAAGCAAAGTATCAGATTGCAGACCAGGAAGGTCGCCCTCTCGTAATGGGGCACGTCGGTACTGGTATTACTCCATAGGAACATCAACGGGCTCGGGAGCGACGAAAATGAACGTCGACAGCAGTCATCGGTATTGGACAGAACTCTGGGGCTAACACGCCGCAGGGTGGTGGAGGAATGACGGGAGGCTAGGATTGGCTTTGTTCAGTCTGGCGAGGAGCAGCGCATGAACGAACAACAGACTTCGGCTTCTGGCGGTCATAGGGCTTGGATCGCTTCATCCTCTACACCGCCCGTCTCGGCGGCCTCCCTCCAGGCTATTAGGTCTCAGCAGCTCGAATAGACACCTCAGCCACCGAGTCCCCGCTTCGTACGCCCCGCACCGCATCAGCCGCGTTAATGAGTTCACCCCTCGCCCCGCGAGATCTCTCCAGAATATCGGAAAATGAAGGAGGTCCGCACCGCGAAAGAGCACGAGGAGAACGCGCAGAGAGTCAATGATGGTAGACAATAGTGAGAAATGCGATCAATGTACAGCCACGAGAAACAAGGGAGAGTGACGATCTGAGCAGAGGGGGAAAAGTAAAAATTCGAGGATTGGCAGGAAGATATGTGGGCTGTCCGCCGAGACATGTATAGTGCAAATTCGTCTTGAGAACAACAGAAGTCCTAGTCAAGGTCGTTACGGGTGGTGCTAAGGGAAGAAGATGAGGCTTACTTGAGAAGCTATGTACGTTTAGTCTTGAAACGCTAAGGCTACGTCGCATTGCTCGGTATCTCTGAAGCCGTTGTATATCCCACTAATTCTTCGCACTAGGAGTCGGAATCACGCAGATCTCAAAACCCGACCCCGGCAATAGTAGTCTCCGCCAGTCAGAGAGCCGCCGATTGAATCCGCCTCGAACCTCCGTTGCTAAATACTCTCATTAGCATTCGCGCAAGCAAAAAAAAGTACCAGGACTTACTTCATTTCCTCGTGGACGTGGACTCTTGAAGCAGCGACGAGCAATATATGTAATTTTCGCTGTACCCTTGACAGGGTGGTCTTTTCCAACATAGGTGTGGGCTCTGTATACGGACGAGCGAGGATATTTCTCGAGGCCATACTCGAGGGAGCGGTCCTGATAGACGAAGCAGGTGTGTCAAAGCTCAAGCTTACTGTGTTGGCGAAGTACGGAAGTATTGGTAGAGTGTATGTTGTCGGAAGGCCTTCTTCGACGTCGGCAGAGGAATACCGTTCATTCTCAGGCCACTCAACGGGTCCAATAGTTCGATTTCGGTCGACGTCGAGAGATTTCAGGATTCCCCTCGTATGAATATGCTCTCCGTAGACACAGCAACACTCCCAGGTCCATCCTAATCCTCATCAGCGCCCCAGATCCACGAAAGCACGGATTTCAAACTTACCTGTAGGCTAATTCTCCAAGTCCGCCAGCTGGGGTCTTCTACATTAAGCGCGTTACCCAAACTGTGAGCCTTTCAATGTTTGAATATCTCGTAGCAGACGACAGAAACACACTATAATTCGGCAAATGATACCAAATGGCGCGCTGGCCAATGGCCCATCCCCAGGTCATACCGCAGCGAAAGGCGTCCGTAGTCGTAATGACCATGCGATCCAAGACGAAATCCGGTCATAGTCTCTGGCGCAAGCATCGCGAATATCCCTATTTTGTCCCTTGCCCGGGACTCCCTCTTGTCGTCTATGCGATCGCACGTACTCCGCACGTACTTGGCATTGGCTGCTATTGGCGTTTCCGGTGCCATGTCTTTGTGTGTGTATCCGGCGCTGTAACAAGCGTCTGGCTCGTTCGCGCGGAAGGAATCCGTGGGCGTAACATGAACAGATAATGACCGTCGTCGGGCAGACCCAATGAGAAACTTGGAAATCAGAGCAAAAACGTCGGAGTCTATGAGGATGGGAAAACAATGATTTGATGATGATGGTGGTCATTGATCAAGGCGCGTTTTGTCTTCTGACCATCACGTCCCAAACAGAATACCCTTTCTGCTGTACATCTCACGAGTTATTGTTGCTCGGACTAGCCCTTGTACGTGTTCTTTCAGGTTTCTTGAACACAATAGAACTCAAACACGTTCAGGTGTCGAATCCTCTTCGCGTGTGGGTCTTCTCAGTCGTCTTAATAAGAGTCTTATGCGTTCTCGCCCTTGAGACTTTTCTTGGAGGTAAATCATGATCCCCTTTTCTGTTTGCCTTAACACTCCATGCCAACAAATTTCTTTCCAGCATTCCGCCGTGATGCCTTCCTTGACAATTACTTCCCTCCCACCCGAACTTCTAGACACGATTATCCAGCATCTCTCCCGGGCCGGTGACAAATACACCCTGCGGAGCTGCGCGTTAGTATCGCGGACCTGGTCGGTGTTTAGTCAACGCGCTCTATTTCGCAACTCCCAGGTGAAACTCCGCATCTACGAGAAGATGGCCAAACTTCTTGACGTTCTCATATCCGCTCCCCATCTCCAATCGCTCATCCGCTGCTTGACAATCTATGAACGCCGCAATTATGATGATATTCCATTATCTACCCACCTGTCTTGTCTCGCATCTATGCTTGCTCTTCTTCCAAATCTCATAAGCGTCGCGTTTGAAAACGAGGACCTCGAGGACGTAGCAACCCATTCTTATCTCGATTTGCTCCCCCCCATCTTGGGGAATGCGCCTCTTGTCGAGCTTGATATCGAAGTCTATTCCGTCGAAACCTTCCAACATGCTTTTGAGATTTTGGGAGGAACGAACATTAAGCAAGTCAGTTTGGCTGGTTTCATTGACGATCAGACGGTGCACTCGAGGCCTACATGGAAGCCCTTGCACCTTGCCTCCCTAGAAGTCATTCGCTTCGGAGTTGACGGTCTACAGGAGGAGTTCTATGATTGCCTCACGCATTATTGTGTCCTTCCCAAGCTAAAGCAGTGCGAAATTTATACAGAATTCCAAAACGACTTCCTGCGTTGGCAAGACCTACTGCGTCAAGGATTTCCTCCACTTGAATTGTTTAAATTGGAACTGGGAGTTGGTACGTAGCAATCACTACATAACGCGACACTGGGGCCTAACCAGAGCTGAAGACGTCTATGATGATATAGATTTTACCGGAGGAGTTGCATACCAACCAATCCCGCTTGCTGGTCTCCAATTTCAACATGTGCACTTGAAGGTCAACCCGGAAACCCTCGATATGATGCGCAAATTTATCGAGTGGTGGTCTTCGACATTTCGCGCCCTCTCCGACTCCAAAGCGGTGATACATTTCACAGAGCTTACATTCGCGTTTCGGGATCTCCCAGGCATCGAGACTCTCGAAGCGGTGTGGAATTCGCTTGACGACAGTCTAGCGCATACGGCATTTAGTGGTGTTCGGAGGATTCACCTCAAGGGAATTGGTTGGCGGAGCGAATTGCCGGCGCATCCAGTCCTCGAAGACAGAATGCGGCTTTTCCTGCCTCGGCTGGCAAGTCGAGGTGTTCTTCATTTCGACTGCTAGGGGATTGGTCGGAGGCTGGGCAGTGTACACACGCATGGTTGGCTGAGGGTGCGCACATCGTACATACTAGGGTGGTGCGCGCCGATGCACTGTATTTACACAAGTGTTTTTTGTTCCTATCAAGCAGAACATTATCGACGTGTTATCCTTCACATTGCCTCATCTCCAGCCACCTCACCAAATATGCATCTGAAGTATTGCCAGTCTCAGTGATAATCGACATAGATCTACTTGACTAAGTAGTACAGCAGGCCATGAGACGGCAAATTCCACCCAAGAGGATCATAATCGTTCGTCACTCCGATATCAAGGCAGGATCCAGAACTTGACTCAAGTCAACGACCTTGACCTCCTGAGTTTTCACCGCGCGAACCTTCCTCGCATGAACATCTTCTTCCTTACTCTCCGTGACTTCCACAACCTTGGTTTCACTGTCGGACGCCGCTTCGTCTTCTTTCGCCTTCGCCGCCTTCTGATGTGAGATCCACTTGTACTGGAAAATTGAACTCCAATGTACTCAACGACGACAGGGATTGGCATCCAGCGGCAATGGAGGTGGATTGACCGGAGAAGCCCAACGCGTGCGAGGGTTGGTGTTCAAGGGGAGGCGTAAACCCAGCGGCGGGGGACGGAGCTGGGATTGGCTTTGTCCAGCTTGGCAGGGAACGAACAACAGCCATGTGGCTTCTTACACTCGTAGGGCTTGGATCGCTTCATGATCTTCGTCTTCTTAAGCACTGCGCGTCCCGGCGCCGGTTTTCCTCCAGACTCCAAAGACCTATCAGGTCTCAGCAGCGAGTCAGGACCACACATAAGCCACCGACTCCCCGTCTTCGTATGCTTTATTCCGCGCTAGATCCCATGCTTGGATGAGTTCGCCCCCGAGATCGACCCAGTACAGTTGTTGCTCCGATGTAGAGGTTGTTGGGAGGGTGTGACAGTCAGGCTATCAAGCAGTGTGGAGACCTCGCTCAACAAATGATATGCCGCGACATCGAGATGGAGTCGGAGGGAAATGAGAGTGGACATCCGCCAAATGGACATCAGAGTTTGTGGTTCGAGGCATACAGAGCCAATGACAAAGGTTTGCAGATTACACTGAGAGCGATTGAGAAGGCGACTAAGAACCGTGTCGTAACTTTGGCGCCGCTGAGGTGGACAGGTGCTATGCGGCCCATCATCTTCGTCGATAAGCAACCCCTCTAGATATGGAAATGATACATTGTCGAGGGCGAGGGACATGCTGCATGATGGACCAACAGTCAAGTGAGTGTGAGTCTCATGAACAAATATGGCCCTTGTCTGGCTGTCCACCTCATCGCCTATGCAAGAAATCCTCAGACGTGTGAGGTTCTTCGCGGCGACAATAAATCGATGAAATGACGCTGCGCCTGCGAACGGTCCGATGAAGGACGTCAAAGTCTGCCACTGCCCTTGAATGGATTTGAAAGCGCTGAACGGCAGGTCCATATCAAGGGAATGGAGAGATGCATGGAACACGATATCGTATGCGTCCAGGGCTGGGAACGGATCCACAGCCCACACCTTGAGACGTTTCAGAAGCCTCAGGTCAGCCTTGGAGAGCATGTCAAAAAGGCATTCCGTCTCGAGTTTCCCTGCGTAGATCTCCTGTTCTTGCAGTCGAATTGAATGCCCAGAAAGCGCGTCAAAAACAGCCTCGGTGCTCTTCTTTGAGTCTGTGCATGACGGCGACCAAAGGAATAGCTTTACATTAAGAGGCCGTGGATTAGAAAGGACGAGATGCTGTTCAAGAACTTCGATGGGAAACCTGGCACCTCTGCTACGGGGTTCAACAGCCACGCAGGACCAGAGAGACGGGGCAGAGCGTGACAATGTGCGCCAAAACTTGCACACATAGCCGAAGCTACACGGTGGTTGTCGAGGATCTAGGGCGTGAAAAGACCGAACATCCACGAGGGAAAAGATGTGAAGGAGGATTTCAGGGGGAATCGAGCGGATGGGCGTAGCGAGGGACTTGATCTGCTCGATTTCGGCACGCGTTGACGCGATCTCCTGGCGCTTTTGCGCTATCAGCTCTTCGAGACATGCCACGTCATCCTGCATGGCTTGGTGACGAGCCTCCAGTAGAGCTACGCGATCCGGTATACAGGGTATCGCTGCACTGGGTAGCGCGTGTCCTGAACGTAGAACGCTGAGAACATCGATGTTCCAAGTCGACTGCGAGTCGGTGACGGATGGGACTTCCGGGTTAAATCCGCAGCGCGAACAAGTTGACATTTTTAGCCCTATACAGAGTCAGTCATGAATAAACGCAGGACCGAAAATGGCGCTCACGGTGCAGGCTTTTATTTGCCAGGTGGTGGTTGAAGGGAAAGGCACGCGATAAGATAAGATCGGAGGAACATTTCAAATTGCTCCTTTGAACCTTCGAGTCCGACACCGACAGACAGTGAACGAGTATTTAACACAAGTAAGGATTATAACTAGACTAAGTATACGAGTAACATGTAACATCGAAAAAAAGTATAGTAAATAAGGCAAAGCAAATAAAAAGAAGCTTTCTTGTGGCACGACCATCCACTCCCACGAGACTCGCCTCAAGATACGGATGTGCGAGGGCGTCCTCCACTGATATGCGCTTTTTGGGATCGTGTCTTGGCGAGGAAATCGATGGCGAGCGGATTCCTATCGGGGAAGATGACGCCGAACGAACGTCCTTGTTGGAAAGGTAGGGTGCGTATGTAGTCGCGCAAGCGACGGGTAGTAATGGCATAGAACTGGGTGAACCACAGTTACGTCGACGCGCCGTATATCCACAATTGTGGTATTCTTTTTTTGTTGCTGTCGAGCTGGACGTTACCCTTGAGAATCCTAGGCGCTCCACAGTGCAATTCTTGCTACATCCCACGCTTGGACGAGTTCTCCCCGAGATCATCGTCCCAGTACAATTGTTACTCGGTTGTGATTCACACTGCTTCAACTTGTAAAGCTAGCCAAGCCTTTGCCAGACCGTTCCGAAACGTGTGCACTTGCTAGCTTGAACATTCAGACCATCTTCTCTCGATCCTGATAGATGGGAAAGTCAACATGCGCGAGGGACATACAAATCGTACTCTTTCCTGCCTGTCCATTTACACGTCAAGAAGCGATCATGAAGCTTCGAATTGCATCGTTGCAGGCAGTCTAAGTATACGAAAGACAAGGCAGTCAAAGGTAGCTGTCTACGACCTTTTGCGCATCCGCAAGCACATCTTGGCTGTGAAACCCCATCCAGACGACATCCAGCCCCTGATCCTTCAAATTCAATAAGCACGACGCGAGTGTCGAGGTCTCATATGTGATGTCCCTCTCATCGGGGTGGATGAAGTTCTTCAGCATCAACTTTGACAGCCTTGAAACGTTTCCTGTAACGTTCCACCGCGACGCAACCATGTCAGAAAGTTTTGGATTAGTGAATAAATGGTCTCCTGCCATCCTACATGTAATTTTCAGTTCGCGTAGGCCGGGGAGAGGTTGTTGAGAGGGAGTGACTGTCAGGCTATCAAGCAGTGTTGAGACTTGGCCCAACAATGTATATGCCTCAAAGCTGAGGTCAAGTTGGAGGGAAATAAGGTTTGACATTCGCCAAATGGATGCGAGAGTCTGCGGCTCGAGGTATACATCGCTGATGATGAAGGTTTTCAGATTACAATGTGAGCGATTGAGAAGGCGGCTAAGAACCGTGTCATAATTTTGGCGTGGCTGGAGTGGACAGGTGCTATGTAGCCTATGGTCGTTGGTGATGCTCAGCCTTTTTAGACATGGCAGCGATATATTGTAGAGGGCGAGGGACATGCTGCATGATGGATTAACGGCCAAGTCGGCGAGCCTCTCGTGAACAAATACAGTCCTTGTTTGACTGTCTTCCTCATCCCCTATGCAAGAAATCCTCAGATGCACTAGGTTCTCCGCGGCGACAATAAACCGATGGAATGGCGCTGCGCCTGCAAAGGGTCCGGTGAAGGACGTCAAAGTCTGCCACTGCCCTTGTACGGATTTGAAAGCGCTGAAGGGCAGGTCCATATCAAGGGAATGGAGACATGCATGGAAGACGATATCGTATGCATCCAATACCGGGGGCGGGCCAAAGGTCCGCACCCTGAGACGTTCCAAAAGTCTCAGGTTAGCCTTGGAGAGCAAGTCAAAGAAACATTCCATCTCGAATCTCTCACCGCAGAGGTCTAGCTCTTGCAGTCGGATGGAATGTCCAGAGAGCGCGTTAAATACAGCCTGGCCTGAGTGCGCGGATGAAAACAGTAGTAACTTCACATTAAGAGGGCGTGGATTAGAAAGCACGAGATGTTGTTCAAGAAGGTCGATGGGAATCTTGGCGTCGACTATGCCCAGGTAATCAATACACACACAGGACCACAGAGACGGGGCAGAGCGCGACAATGTGCGCCAGAACTTGCACACATGGCCGAAGCTACACGGTGGTTGTCGAGGATGTAACGCCGATACACCCACAAGGGAAAAAATGTGAAGGAGGATTTCACGGGGAATGGAGTGAATGGGCGCGGCAAGGGACTTGGTCTGTTCGATTTCGGCGCGCGTTGACGCGATCTCCTGGCGCTTTTGCGCTATAAGCTCTTCGAGACATGCTAGGTCGTCTCGCATGGCTTGGTGACGAGCCTCAAGTACAGCGACGCGAGCTGGTACACAAGGAATCGCGGCGCTAAGTAGCGCGTGTCCCGAACGTAGTACGCTGAGAACATCGATGTCCCATGCTGACTGCGAGTCGGTGACGGATGGGACTTCCGGTTTAAATCCGCAACGCAAGCAAGTTGACATTGTTTAGCCTTGTACAGAGTTATTCGGATAGAAATTTGGGAGAGAAATGGCCCTCACGGTGCAGTACTTTTGGGTGGCAGGTGGTGGTCAAAGACAAAGGCACGCGATAAGATATGATTGGATGAACAATTCACATTGCCTCCAAATGCGATACCGACAGACAGTGAGCGAGTAATACAAGCAAGAATTATAACTAGACTGAGTATACGAGTAACATTTAACATCGAACAGAAGTATATGAAAGAAAGCAACACAAATAAAAAGAAACTTTCTTGAGCCTTTCACTGCCACGAGAATTCCAACCCTATCACAAATCGTACACCGCGACTTTCTTCTTAGGCACGCCGCAATCGACTTGCTCATTCGCCTCCCCTACACCCTCATTCCTCTGTTCACGCACATGCTCTTCCTCAACTGTTCTCCGCTTACTACGTCTCCCGTCCGAGAACCTTATCTCCTGGGCATGTCTCCGCTGTCTCTTGACGTCCTCCAGCTTGAAACCGTGGCAAATGCTCTGCCGCGCTCGTCGCCTCTTAAGCATCCCAACCTAGGTCGGCTCCACATAAATGGCGAGTGCTTCGGCGAGCTCAGACTGGGGACGAGCAATGTTCCGTATCGTACAGCATAGTTGCTCCCGTCCCACAGTAAGATTCTGTGAACCCTTCCGACTCTCCCCCTCCAACTGCACGCTACGGGTTCTGAACTCGGCTTCGTATATAGCCGACCCGCGCCTGGAATTCCGTTCCTTTAACCGCGGCTGGACGCAGATTGATCTGTCGTCGTTTCCTTTTGCGCACTGGTGTCCGCTAGTGTATCGCTAAAAAATGGACGGTAATGGACGATAGAAAAACCGTATGAGAGCCAGAGGGAGGGAAGGACATTGGGCGTTGGGGGAAGGGTAATATTCGAACGTCGATATGGTATAAGCCTTCGCTGAAGGGCGGCATCCAAGAAAGTGACAACCTAGGTCGTTCGTGTACTTGTAGTCTGGCGGCAGTCTGGGAATGATAGCATCCAAAGCGACTTGAGTCCCAATTATTCCTAAGGTGTAAAATCTTTTATAGTGAATATATAAGGCCTGGGTGCACATAGATCGTTGACGGTCGACACGTCAGGGTCCTTGAAGTATCTTCGTATGACCACTCTACATAGAAGGAAGGAGTGGCGAATATGCCGGCTGTTATGACATCGCGAGAGGCTAGCGCAAGAACAGTCGTCCTTCAATGCTGATGACGTCACCACATCCTGAAAACTTTTGTTTGCTTCAGTAGCGACGAGGCGTAATTACGCTGCTTACTTGAGAAAATGGAGAGAAGGAGCGCGCGAAGAAGCCCACGCTCCAATCGCAAGGCCCACATTCGCGATTCAGATGGGCGCTGCATAGGCGGCTTTCCGGCACCCTGTCCTCAAGTTCGGATTAGCTTGAACGCCTACAACTCGCAAGGAAAACACGTACGGCGTTTTGCGTTTGAGAACTCTGAGCCAAGAGGCCGAACGAGAGGACCCGGCGGGTGACTTCTTCGTAGAACTACCGTTGATACGTTGATACAGATCAGGAATTCGTTATCGCCAAGCAAAACTGTCATTGCACGAATTGGTTCAAGACTACTGGGCATTGGGATTGGAAAGGAAAAGTCAGAGGGACCGAGACTAAGACCAGTGGATGATTGCGGGTATCGTGTCTAAAGACCGTTTCATTAGAACGCGTATTGAAGGGAAAAAGGGAGTTATGCACTTGGACGGACCATGATTGCTCTGAGCTCTCTGGAGCTCCGATTCACCTAGCCTCGATCGTTTGCTGAGGTGGTATATACAACTATGCGGAACAGCGACGGTCACAGCGAGACCTCATATTCTGGGGTGATGGAGTATTTGCCTAACAGATATCAGTAACCAGAAGACTAGATATTACTGGTGGTAGCACTCACTCGCATACAGATGGATTTAATGATGGATTAGCGAACGCCTTGTAACTTGCTGCGATTTCTGGCTGAGCAAGGGGCCTACAATACGCTCAGTGGTAGAAACAGTGTCGCGCAAATGGCTATGAAGGCCGGCTCCAAGCGACTATTGTCGATGGAGCGCGAACACGCAGAGGGGATTTGTGATAATTCCTCATTGTGGATATCGGCGGAGCTGCAGACGAATATGGCCTTCTAGCGAAGGGATGACCTGAATGTTGATCAGCGAATGGAAGGTAGTGCATTCCTCGAGACGTACGAGTCGCGTATTCCGAGTTCTTCGATAATGTTGATTGGGCTTTCTACCGCGTTGGTTGGCCTCGAAAAGAACCGACGTAAGGATATGCGTCGAGTCGGTAAAGAGGACGTGGCTGACACCGATACACGGAACAGGTTCGTTACTCGCTGGGAATGAATTAATCGAGGAATATAGACGCGACTACGCACCAAGTCTGGATGCGCCTCTGGGGATGATGTCTCGTCGGCCTGTTCGGGGCAAGACAGAAAGAGGTGTCCAACTTGTAGTTTCCAACTTGAAGGCCAATACGGGCGACCAATTCGTCAGGCTTTTATATGCAACAGGCCTGAAGGTTCCTCGATTGCGTATCCGGTCAATCTATTGTCCTAGGCATTGGCACGGAATAGGCCTCCGCCGCGTACTTGTAGGCGTGCCCTTGACTGCAAAGACCGTGATAAGGCGGTAAAAGTGCGCAGTAGGCGACTCTAGCTGAATCTGTTGGCCTAGGTTACCTGCTTTGATTACAGATATTAGCTAGCTGCCCATGTAAGGCAAAATTGGCAGGAATAAACGTAGATTGGACATTTCCAAAAACGGTGATGGTGGTTCGTGATCAAAAGCTGCCAACTGCTCTTGTCTTCTGACCATCATCATCTCCCGCCATAAAATTCACTTTTTTCTACATCCATCTCATTGAGCTCCATCTGCTTTGCTCGCTTCGAACGTGCCCTTCGTGGAATGCACCTTTCTAGTAGACACATATTAGTTAACCTGTTCAGTAAGTCGAGGTACCTTTTCATCGAGTGTACACTAACCCACCTTTTCAATTTGAAGATCTATCTCCTCCCCGATGCCGCGAAAAAAAGCGCCACGAAAGAAAGCGCCGCGAAAGAAAGCACCTCGAAAGGAAGCGCCTGTTTTGCCACCGGAGCTCGTAGGGTTGATCGTCGGACACCTTTCTGGCTCTACCACACTCCGCTTCTGCGCGCTCGTATCACGGATGTGGGCCATTCCCTCCCAACGCGCCCTCTTCCACGACCTTCGTCTGGAAGAATATCTGGAGGTCGTCCGCCTTCCTGCTCACCTCCTACGCTATCCTCACCTCCAACGCCTCATCCAGCACGTCTCAGTTTACCAGACTCCCGAGGACATGATTACGACTAAAGACAACGAGGGCCGACAGCACGAATACTTGTCCGGCCTCGTATCCCTATTTCCCCTCATCTCTCACATAACGTCGCTGGACGTTACATTTGATAGAGAAAGACCCTGGGATACTCACGACCAGCATTTCGTCGAGGCATTCCGTACCTTTCTGCAGCAGTCCGAATCACTCAAAGTCCTCGCTGCCCGTTGTCTTCAAGACGAAGGAGATATACACCGAATAATTTCTTTTCTGGACGGTACCCAGCTCCAACGATTAACTTTGCACATCAAGGATTTCGAACGCACTCCCGCAGATTTCTTCAGCTCGCCACTCACCCTCGCACGCCTTCCCTCACTTGAACGGCTCCGTATAGATACATTCGATGCCCATGAATTAGATCTCGGGTTCCTTCATAAGAACCCGACAATGTTTCCCGAACTGAAGCACTTGGAGATTGTTGTCTACGATAGCACGAACCTAGCCCATTGGTTCACAGATGCTTTAAAATCTGTGGTCCGCCTAGAATCCTTTAGATTGGAATTGACTCGTGGTTCGTTATCATCCATGTATCTTCACGAAATATTTGCTAATGAACTGGTTAGACATACACGACGACCTGGATGGCTACCATATGCCGATTTATTCAAACTTATTCGACAGTTTGCAGTTCAAACATCTACAATTGCTCATGTTCTCGCCGGATGTCGGCCTGGACGTGGGCCCCATCAATCACCGCGATGCTCGAGCCATCATCGACTGGATCGCTGCCATGTTTCGCCACCTAGTCGACGCTGGCTCGACAATTCATTTCACGCAACTCACATTCATGTTTTCCGATGACCCGGTAGAGTGGGAAGGGGTTGACGAGGTGTTGTCCGATGCAGCGTTTGGTGGTGTCAAGCAAATCCGCTTCGAGAAGGAGCCTTGTGAGTCGGATGAGGGGACGAGGATGCTTATTACCAACCTGGAGCATCCAGAGCTTGTTTCTGTGATACGGGATGTGTTTCCGTGCCTTGCGAGTCGGCGAGTTCTTTGCTTTGAGTAGGAGAAGAATCTGGTGTATGGGAAATTGCTCTTTTCTTAATCAGGGACTTGTTTATTTGTGGCTTATCACTGAATGTTGTAGCTGACGTCGACTTGTAGTTATACATAGACATAGGCTGAAAGGCCTGTGTTATTGCGAGCCAGATCCTAGCAGAACGTTGCGAGGCCATAGCCTATGATCCCAGTCTCAAGGGCGTCGAGTGCCACTTTTTACACTCTTACTCAAGTCAGACTCGATGAGATGTAAAGAGGAGCGGGAAGACATACTCTGGAGAACTCAGAAAAAGGGGGCACTTGGGGAGGAGGACTGACGGCTTCCAGTCACTGGGGAAACTTGACGACATTACTTTCTTGCTCGGGTGCTACACGTTTACCCTATCAGTAGGTCGTCAATGGAAAGAACAATCACGTACGAGATTATCTTGAACACAGCATATCGCCTTCGCATTTCTGAACGTAACTCGGCAGTATCGTCCGCCCTGAAGTCAACCTTGCAAGTGAATCGCTCCTGCGTGTTTCTAGTGCGAGAAATCGGACACATAGAAGGCAGTAGCGGCAGTGGTCATTCGTCAGGAATTCGACGAAACGGCTCCATCATTTCCTCGTTGCGGATGCCAGCGGGCCTTCAGACGAATGTGACATGGCAGCGGAGAAACGATCTAAATTACAATTAGCAAATGAAAGGTAATGCATTCCCCAAGACGCACAAGCTATGCTCTGGGTTTTCCTATAATGTTGATCCCGCTTTCTAGCGCGTTTGTTGGGCCTAAACGAACAGTATCCGGCCAATATATTGTCCTAGGCATCGGTACGGAATAGGACTCCGCTGCGTCGTACTTGGAGGCGTGTCCTCCATTGAAAAGGCCGTGATATAGGCGTGACTGGATCTTAGGTTACCTGCTTTGACTAAAAATATCAATAAGTTGAACCTACTGGGTGTTTGATAAACGCACCAGTTCCCATGAACGTATCAACAAGGCAAAATCAACAGGAATAAGCGCAGATTAGACCTTTCCAAAAACGAAGACGGTGGTGAGTGATCGAAAGCTCGATCCACTGCCAGCTGCTCTTTGGAAAGGTAGCAGCCACAACCTCCTTCCTTATGGAGACACTGCTTCTTCCGCTTCTTTTGCTTCTTCGGGGACTCCCGCACTTCGAATGGTGTCACCGACGCATGTCGCCGAACTTGAAGCCCCACCACGGCGGCGGTTGGACTTGGGAAATCTTTGGCAATGGGAGTTCAATTCGAGTCCATAGGAATTGTCTATGCATACAATGAAATTATTTACATATATGAACAGGATTCTTTCCGAATTTGTTGTTTTTCAGGTGATGGGGAGTTGATGGGGGCAGTAAGTTACCCTCGACACCTATCTGAGGCGGCGCTGTCAGGTACTGGAACATGGCAGGACGACGACAGCTCAGGTGGCACTGCTTGGATGCTGCCCAATTGAACTTGGAGTTGATGCTTGCAGTTCAACCTGCAAAACATTACCTTTGGCATATTCATCCTCTGAGGTGGCACTGTGGCGCAGATTAGCTAGTGCTGATATTGCTGTACTACTAAGACCATGGCGCACGTCTATTTACTGTAAATACAGCTCAGTGCGATTACTCTAAGTCCAACGCCGCCGTGGTGGGGCTTCAAGTTCGGCGACACGCGTCGGTGACACCATTCGAAGTGCGGGAGTCCCCGAAGAAGCAAAAGAAGCGGAAGAAGCAGTGTCTCCATAAGGAAGGAGGTTGTGGCTGCTACCTTTCCCTGCTCTTGTCTTGTGACCATCATCATCCCCCATCATAAACTGCACCCCTCTCATTGAGCTCCATCTGCTTTGCTCGCTTCGAACGTACCCTTTGTGGAATGCGCCTTTCTAGTAGACACGCAATCAGTTAACCTGTTCAGTAAGTCGAGGTATCTTTTCATCGAGTGTAAACTAACCTGCCTCTTCAATTTCAAGAGCTCCTCGATGCCGAAAAAAAACGCGCCGCGAAAGAAAGCACAGCGAAAGAAAGCACGGCGAAAAAAAGCGCCTGATTTGCCACCGGAGCTCGTGGAGCTGATCGTCGAACATCTTTCTGGCTTTCGTACGCTCCGATTTTGCGCGCTCGTATCACGGACGTGGGTCATTCCCTCCCAACGCGCCCTCTTCCACGACCTTCGTCTCGAAGAGTATCTGGAGGTGGTCCGCTTTCCTGCTCACCTCATACGCTATCCCCACCTCCAATGCCTCCTCCAGCACGTCTCAGTTTGCCAGACTCCCAAGCACATGATTACGACTAAAGGCAACGAGGGCCGACAGCACGAATATTTGTCCGGCCTCGTATCCCTATTTTCCCTCATCTCCCACATCACGTCTAGTAAAAAGCACGGGTACGGGTCACCCGGTCCGGGTGCGGGTCGGGTGATGCATCGGGTAGGGGTCGGGTGGTGGTCCGAGTACCCGTCGGGAACCCGGCCACCCGTAACAACCCGTGTCAATCCGTACTTCGTGTGGCAACTACTTACAAAGTATCTTCTAAGTGTCGACTACACATTTTTAGTGATTTTCTCCATTTTATCTGGGCTGAAATAACCCCAACGTCGTTGAGAAACAACGTCGCAACCGAATTTCTGCGATCGCCGCGTTCCCGGAACGTCCCGGCAATTGCCGGATAACGATCAGGCAGCTCTGATCACCATCTCTTGACTCTTCCCACCACAGCACGGCGGCGACGTCGTGCTCGTCGGCCTCAGAACTGCTTCTGGGGCTTGTTTGACTTCCTTTCTTGTTGTTTCTTCTGTTTTCTGCGGAGTATGGCTTCACGCCAGCCGCTGCGCCCTCGGACATGTTCCGGGGTGAATTCTGGTGCTCGTCTGCGCGACGGCACCAATTCGACGCGGATTCGCAACGCGTAAGCCCTCACAAGCGAGGCATCACCCATGGACACTAGGCTTGGCTTCTCAGCGGCCCCGCTGCTTCTGAATGAAGGCGGTAAATGCGCTCACATGGCCAAGAGTCAGATTACAGGCTGCACGGCGTCGCGGACGCGTCCCAGCTCAAACGGTGCGTTCTTTGTATTTTAATCTATTCATTGGAGCCTATCTTTGCGCACACGCGGCCCCCACGCCACATTGCCTTCTGTTCATCGCCGTCACCCTCCTCACGCCGTCTCTCCTCTCACCATAATTCCGTTCGTGACCCCCACCCTTTCACAACTATCGTGCACGTCGGCCAGCCCCCGCGCCATTGCTCGGGGGTCGGCGACGGGCACGAAATACGTCTTCTTTGCTCGCGGGTACGGGTACACCCGCTACCCGCTTCATACCCGCGGGCAAAATAACGGGTTACCCGTACCCGACGTTCGGGTACGGGTGATGTGCGGGGTAGGGGTAGGGAGAGGTCTTGACGACCCGGACCCGACCCGTGCTACTCACTAATCACGTCGCTAGACGTCACATTTGACAGAGAGAGACCCTGGGATACTCACGACCAGCAATTTGTCGAGGCATTCCGTGCCTTTCTGCAGCAGTCCGAATCACTCAAAGTCCTCGCTGCCCGTTGTCTTCAAGACGAAAGAGATATACACCGAATAATTTCATTTTTGGACGGTACCCAGCTCCAACGACTAACTTTGCACATCAAGTATCCGTTCGAACGCATTCCCGCAGATTTCTTTAGCTCGACACTCACCATCGGATGCCTTCCCTTGCTTGAATTGCTCCGTATAGATACATGGGATGCCTCCAAATTAGAGCTCGGCTTCCTCTGCCAGCACCCGACAATGTTTCCCAAACTGAAGCACTTGGAGATTGTCATCTACGATGGCATGAACCTAGCCCATTGGTTCAGAGATATTCTAAAACCCGCAGCTCTCCGCCTGGAATCCTTTAGATTGGAATTGACTCGTGGTTCGTAATCATTTATGTATCTTTGCTTATTGTTAATGAACCGATTAGACGTCGACGACGACATGCCGGGCTACCATATGCCGACTGATGCAAACTTATTCGACGGTCTTCACTGCAAACATTTACAACTGATCATGTTCTCGTCATCCATCGACTCCATCAATCGCGGCGATGCTCGAGCCATGATTGGCTGGTTCGCTGCCATGTTCCGCTGCCTAGTCGATGCTGGATCGACAATTCATTTCACGCAACTCACGTTCACGTTTCCTGATAGAGGCGTACATTGGGGTAAGGTTGACGAGGTGTTGTGCCATGCGGCGTTTCGTGGGGTGGAGCAAATACGCTTTGAGAAGGAGCCTCGTGAGTCTCATAAGGGGAAGCTTATTACCAACCTGGAGGATCCTGAGCTTGTTCGGGGAATACGATATTCGCTTATGTGCATTGCGCCTCGGGGAGTTCTTTGCTTCGAGTAGGAGAAGAATCTGGTGTATGGGAAATTATGCTTGTTGTAGCTGACATTGCATCAGTAAATTCAAGGAAGTCTGGAGGGTATGGACCATACCCTCCATACCGCTTTTGAGTGGTATGGATCCATACTTGAATCTCATAATTCTATACCCACTCCATACCTCACCTCCGCATTGCCCATACTTCATCCATACTCATACCAAGCCTTACCCATACCAAATCCATACTGTACTATTCTCAATAATCGGGCCAATGAGGATTGTTAAACTTGATGGATTGAAACACGCATGCTACAAACAATGCAGATACAACTATGGTAAAGAACGAAATGATAATGGACCCCCGGCAGCTTCACAAGCTTGGAGCCGCCATGACCGCCAAACCGTCCTCTCCACCTTGAACTCGCCACCCATCATGTCCTCGGGACTCATCGCGGTGGTCTCCGGTCAGCCTCGTCGTCGTTGGTCACCGCCTTGTACTCGTTACACTTGCATCCTTTGTCGTTGTGGGGAGAGCCTGACGAGCGAACGTTAGAATTATCAGAGGACGACAGAGTCTGAGATCAACCGTACCAGCCGTGAAGTGAAAACGAAGCAGTAGAAGGCGGCATAACATCAGCAGTCCCAGTATAGTCGTCGACCTCGATAGGCGCTGTCGCTGAGTCTGCGGTGAGTCGTGCATCTACGGAGCGGTGAGTCGAACAGCATACACTAGATAGAGCAAACATATTAGGCTACATTTCGATGACAGCTAAATGACTACTTACTGTGGGCGAAAGTGTGTTGACTCGAAAAAGTGTTCGGCACCGCTGATGGGCGACCGCTATTGCTCGAGCAAAAAGATGACGGAATCTGGATAAAAGAGATGGAGGCCGAGTCAACGAACGTGGTCAGAGCATAGGGTGACTGCGTACGACGATGCTGATGCGACTAGCGACGGATATCCCGGGTCAGCGCTACCTGCGAACGAGGCACAGTGCCATGCCGCGTCGTGTCCTTGTATCCTCATTGACGTCGTGTAGACTCCTCGTCGACCTGTCCTCGTGAACCTCGTTGTCGTCCTCGTTACTGTTGTCAGCCGTCTTGTCCTCCTGTCTTCGCAGTTGTCGTGGGGCAATGTCGGCAGTGTTCAGCAGTGGCAGAGAGAAAGGAGCAGGAAAAGATGTAAGTCGGCTCAGCGCGGAGTTTGAAAAAAATCCAACATGACGTGCCGCGCACAGACCACTGATCGGATCGGACTTCTTGCGTGCTCTGATCTCATCTTGCTCTGCTCCTGCTACCACAGCAGACCACAGCACGACGGCGACGTCGTGTTCGTCGGCCTCAGAACTTATTCTGGGGCTAATTCTACTTGTATTCTTAGTGTTCTTTTGCTTCTCTGGCGCGGTTTGGCTTTACGCCGGCCGCTGCGCCCTCGGATACATTCCGGGGTGCACTGCTACTCGTCTTCGTGACGGCACTGATTGGACGACTCTTTGTGACGCGTCAGCCCTCATCTCTCTCTCTACCACCACCACCACGACTCGATAACGACCCTCGCTCGACCTTGAGTCGGCGACGATGACGTTGGCGCTAGACTTTATGTCGGCGTCCGCGTGAACGGAGACCGCGTAATGCCTGCACCCCGGAGTTGTGACGCCACCCGCCGCGCTCAACAGCGCGCTTGAAGAGCGGAGCGGGGGATTTGGGCTGCCACGTCGTCTGCTAGCGACGTAGCATATTTGTGAGTTGTTCTCTTTAATCTTGGCGGCATCTGCAGACGTCCGTCAACTCTCTCGTTATGCTAATTCTTTATTGTAGATCCCTAGTTTACGGGTAAGCCCTTCAAAAAGGCGCCATCTACCAACTTTACCTCCCTCGCTGCCACCTCTCGTCCTCCTATCGCCGCCTCACCCGTTGCGTCATTAGCCGCATGCACCACCGATGCACCTCCCGCAATTGCTGGAGGATGCCGATGTGGCATGAGTCGACCGCGAGTTGAGGTGGACGATGTGGAGGATGCGGATGTACTCGTGTCTGCATCTACTAGCAAGCACTTCGGTACACCCTTAGCTCGGAGATGCCGGTAGCAAAAACACGATGCTATTCCTCCTAGTACTATGGAGAGTATGGAAGCTGTGGTATGGGGGAAACCATAGGGTATGGAGAAGATTTTGGAGGTATGGAAAATCTGAGTGGATTCTCCATACTCTCTATACTTTTCCATGCCCTCCATACCCTTCCAGATGCCCTTGGATTTACTGATGTGACTTATACATAGACATACGCCGAAAGGCCCATGAATCTTGTTGTATTGTATGTATGTACATCCCCCTGTCGTTGCGAGTCCCTCTTTGAGAGCCGATATATAGACTGATGTCAGTTAATGCTGTAGGAACGACTTGCAACGCGGCGAAGGAAGATTTGACTGTTAATCCAGCATGAATTTTGAAAGAAGGACTACCACTCTCCCGGGAGATTACATTCTCAGTTACAGCTCTCCCAGGTATCGTGGAGCTTGCTTGACGAGAGTCTAGCGCATCTCACGCTTAACGGCGTTCGGAGCATTTACTTTGAGAGGAGTAGCTGGCAGACTCGGGAAAAGATACTCAGGTGGCGTATCCGGTCCTGGCAGACAAACATTACCTCGGCTCGCAAGCCGAGGTGTTCTTCGTTTGGTCTAGAGCGGCGGTGTTGGGAAGGAGAAAGGCAGTTTTCATGGGATGGTCCTGCTTCATCTCCCCACAGTTGATCAAAGTTGTATATACTTTGCGTGGCGGCCTCGGCAACAACCCCAGCCTTTGTGTGTGACCACGAGCTCGAGTCGGCGGTGTGTTTAGGCTGTGTATTATGTTCAACGGACGTAGGGTATGAGTAACAGAGGAGATCATAGTAAACAGGAGAAAAAGAATTGTTCATAGGCTTTCAAAAGGGATCATCACTCCGCCGTCAAGGCGGGATCCAAAGGCCGACACCAGTCTACAACCGTAGTCTCCGGAGCCTTAACGTCCTTTTCCCGTCGCGATCCATTCTCAGCAAAGTAGCAGATCGCGGGCTCTTGACTCCTGAGGAAGATCGTTCAACTGGTAATACTCCACCAGTATGACGCCAGGCAGGGGAGCGGCGAAGGCGGTGGTCGGTACTGAACAGGCTTCTGCGGCTGGCACTGGATCGTAAACGGAGCGGGACCGTGGAGAAATGGCAGATTGGGATTGGCTTTGTTCAGCCTAGAGAGCAGACTGGAAACCTCAAGGTGTATTGAGCATGCCATAAGGCTAGTGAAGAAAGTCGGTCGTTGCTGTCTACTACGTGCATAGACATGACCAGGTGTTCCTTGGAAAAGCGACGAGTTCGCG
>QLPD01000784.1:0-27435 GCA_003314085.1 Hymenopellis raphanipes
CATCAGTAAGGTGGGCATCCACGTCAGTAAGGTGGGTAATGGGTATCCGCGTCAGATAGCGGGTACAAAAATTATCAATCGAGGAGGCTCGCCGCAATCAGTATATGGAGCGAGAATCGATTCGTCGGTCAAGCAAATGGATAAGTCAACAATACAAGTACATTCAAATTCAAACGCGCGCCTATCAGTCACTGGCCCGCTCCAAAACCATATTGTTCTTCTCTTTCTGAATCCCTTCTGCCCATGTAGCACTTTGAGGGTTAATGACAAATGGTGACTTGAATAAAGTGGCCCGCACGGAATGGTCGAAGTGACGATATGCTGGGAACCACCTGTCGAAATCGGAATCGGCCATAAAGGACGTACCCCACTTGATGAAGTTGTTATACGCGATTACGAATTCGGAACGTGAGAGAGTAGATTCTTCGGGGGCGCGGGAGGTGTCGAGAATGTGATAAGATACAGACGAGCCGTCGGCGGCAGTGTGGTGAGTTTTGATGCGGGGAAATGTATCCATGGAGTCCTCCATGCGATGAAGGAAGGAAGGAAGAAACATGGTGAGAGGGATAGGAATACGTAGTCTCGCGAGGGTTTTGTATTCTTCTGGGCATGAGACTACATTGGGATTGTAAGCGTTGGTATTCTGCGCTGCGGTCGTATCGGAAAACATCTCCTCCAGGGTTTGAGCCATGATGACCGCGATGAGACGATGACAAGACGAAATCGCCAACTGAGAGAAAACTCGCAGGGGCCAACTAGGCTGATGGTGGCGAGAGAGAAAACTCGCAGGGGACAACTAGGCTGATGGTGGCGAGAGACACCAAACGCTGAGACAAAACTCGGCAAAGCCGTCGTCGACTATGCCGCGCTTAGTCAGCCCCTTATGACAGCAGCCAAGGCTGCTATCAACGTCTAAGACGGAAGAGCGGTCCGGCAACTCCGGCTCTTTTCTCTCTCCACTGCCAGTCCTACCACTTCAAGGGTGCTTTCTACAACCATTCCCCCTGACTAGAATAGTCTGGAATACTGTAATGCCTTCAAAAAGGCTTCAAAGAGGGTCTAGTTGCAGAACATTTCCAGTCAAACAGAAGGAGACTTGAAGGAGACCACAAGGAGACCATTAAGGCAGAGATTAAGGAGCCTGGTTTGAACAGTTCATACAATGCCTTTACTTCCCAAAGCATAGTTTCAGTGCTTTCAGTGAGGCTGTAATGTGTTACAGTCCATACATGCGCACAGGAATTTCTCAGCCTCGCTGCCCTTTTAAACATGGTGGCCTTGTGCATGCTCTAACCATCGGCGGGGAACACCTAAATAGTACGACCACTTGGGCGAGTTAGCGGAGAAAAAAAGTGCAATGGGAAGGGGCAGTCTAGACTTCTCGGATATGTGAGGACGTGGATGTGAAGCAACTCAGAAAGGAAATGTGGCGTCACAGAACAGCTAATGGAGGATACAAAGCGTGGGAATTTTCCTCAGGTCCATGCTCAGAATGATATGCCAGATGTACAGCGACAATACCACTAGTTAATATCCTAGGAAATTTACGACAACAGTCCTGGATACTGTAGCTACTATACATATACATACACCATACCATCACAAACTATCCGAAGTCCATAGGTCTCTATCCCACCATCTCCACCATAGCTACATCCAAAACACCTCTTTCAATTAACTGGGCTATCCCAATTCTCACCGCTTCCACACTCCTTCTCTCCTCATCCCCAACATCCCTCATATCCCTCACAGGAATCTCAAACCGAACCCTCTCGACACCCACCATCTTATCCTCGAGTCGCCGCCACTCACGCTGCGGACAATTGATAATCGTACGAGGGTGCGAGCGGTCATGAAACGTCACGTCCCGCATACGCGACGTAGCCGGAGCATAACGTTGGAAAAACAAGCCCGTGAGCCCGGCCAACACGCTATGCTCGTTCGCCACGCGGTGGAAGTTGCTAAAGTAGCACTTGATGCGCGGGACGTGAGAGATATCCAGTCCGTTCGTGGCTAAAGAGAGCCGGTTAGATGACAGTTTGAGAATACTGCACATAAAACACTCACAGGAGGTAAGTGCATGAAAGACGAGCTCGTGCTCCGAGCAGTCGCTGGAGATAACCGCTCTGATCCCCATAGTCACTCCAAAACTGTAGCTTCCGGAGTGCAGACAAGTCGACTGTGCTGCGCAATATATGGAGTAAACCGAGAGGAACATTCTGTATCGCAAGCGTACTC
This sequence comes from Hymenopellis raphanipes, assembly GCA_003314085.1. Classification (NCBI taxonomy): domain Eukaryota; kingdom Fungi; phylum Basidiomycota; class Agaricomycetes; order Agaricales; family Physalacriaceae; genus Hymenopellis; species Hymenopellis raphanipes. The sequence continues at coordinate 2,239 of QLPD01000784.1, forward strand.
AATTTAGGCCGCTTGACGCCCTCGTACTCTGTAACGGGGAGTTGCAGGGAGACCTGATCACTGATGTACACGTTCAACAGGCGTAGATTCCAGGCTGTTGGATAACAGCAGTGAGAAATCGCTTGGCTGGAGGAAGGACATGTAGACGAGGGTGAGGCTGTGTACGCGAGGACGGGAGAAGCCAGCGCATAACGACGCGTTCATATCGCTCGAACTGGCCATAGTGACGTCCGCTGAGCATCACTGTCCTGGGAAAACTACCAGCTGGTTGGACCCCGCGTGAAATAGTATATGAATTTACGAGTTGTGATATGGTGGTAGAGCCGAGATGAGCACGGAGGGAAAGGGCGGGATTGTGAGTGCTACTTTCCTTGGGTTCAAGAGTGACGGAGGAGAAGAGGAGAGTTCGGATAGAAGGCTCTACCGAGTACAGCGCTCTTTAGAGCTTCAGCGTTGAACGCCAGTTCGTCGAGGATGGCATCGAGTCTCCTCTGTGACTGGCAGCTGCATCTCGAACTGGTCACTGACGGACTAGATTGAAAAATCCCGGGCTCTGGGACAGTACAGGTCGAAGTCGCTCGGTTGGGAGGAAGGACACTTGCACGAGGAGCGGGTGGGAAAGCTGGCGCATAACGGCGCGTTTGCATCACTCGAGCCGTCCCATGGTCAATTATAATGAGGTCCACTGAGTGTCAGCCCTACGAGGTTCGGGTGGTATAAGGCCGACGTTAAAATGAAGGGTGCCAAGTTTGCCATCGATGTCTGGAAGACGAGGTGGGCGAATATTGTATGTGATCAGCGGTGAGAGAAGGTTGGGATAAGTAACGCGAGGTGGTGTAGGGTTCTGAATGGAGTCGATAGTCATCTTACGCCGCCAAAGAACCATAGATCGCGTTGCCCACGAAGCTTCGGATTGAATTGTGAGTCTGCAAAAAATGATTTACAAAAGCGACATGATTCGACTGATGGAACTCACAAGACGGGTGGAGGATGAGACTGGCAACCTCCGATATGCACCAAACGTCTAGAATCCTTCGCAACGTCTTCAACAGTGTTCGCATCGACTGCGAAACGAATCTTCCCAAGCCTAGTCTGACAGGTCCCACTGCATTTGTTGGCCAGCATTGTATGATGTCGTATGGGTATATACGTTTTCATTGAGGTACAGCGTTAGTCTTGCCGAGTAAACATTATCAGCTAGACGAAGATATGAAAAAACAAAGGAAACACACCACCGTCAGCTTTGCGACCAGGGCATCCTAATGGAGGCTGCTATGACGGCGCGCCTACACCAATGTCATCGCCAGTAACAAAGCGGAAAGGGTGGCTTACGAAGAAAAAGCAGTCATATACGTTCTTCAGCGTCGTTATGCCCTTGCTTTGTACTAAAGCCAGATCCAGTCAAATGGGAAATCGGTCCTTGGGCCATGTAGGGTCAAGACAAGTCGGAGACGCAGAAATTCTCATGAGCACTAAGAGCATACGACGAAAAAAGCCTCGTCGAGGTCGTTGAAACCGATATCGAAGACATGATAATGGATGGTCAAAGTCAAAAGGCAAGATTATGAAACCATAACCCACTTTTAGTGTAATGGAAGAGCGGTCCGGTAACTCCGGCTCTTTTCTTCTCAAACTCTCATGGGTGACACTCTCAACTTCAATCAAGGCTACTTTCCACCGCCATTCCCGACTGGACTCGTCTGGGCTGATTATATTGCTGTGTCAACGCGTATCTTTGCTGTCTACGACCAACATACCCACGACGCGTATATTCACGCAGTCCACTTCGAATCTCCGACAGGCAAGACGCGTCCGAATCAGAAAATATTTGCCCTGTATGCGCCCTTGCACCGCTGTCTTGGGTGAGATAGCGACGATTGAGTTGGAAGTATCTGGACGATGACGATATGGCTATACGCGACGCCATCAAGACCAAGCAGAAAAACGACCTCGGACTCAGCGTGCAGTATTTCCACGGGGGCTCACTAGTTTCCTGTGCTTAAGCCTATCTTTCCCAACTGCAGGGCCTGATATAGGAAAGATCGAATGTAAGTTGCAAATCACCTACTTTTCTTTCTGACGCGTATATAGTTATTCTGCCGCCAAGTCATATCCATTCTCATATCGTCACCACCAAAGGAATCGCCTCCTGAAGACCGGTGTCGTGGCGCGCAGCTCATGGGCAACGTCTCCAAGCTTATCCTCCACCGCCCAGATAAGATCACCCCAGAAAGGCTCAACCAAGCCGAATCCTGGACAAAGCACTGGTCAAATTACCGAAGACGCGCAAGCTTCATGAGACAACCAATATGCGAAGTCGCGTATGCGGTAGCGCTGTTTAATGTAGGTGGGTTTCAACCTGCAGCTGGGGGAAGTGGATACTAACGCGTTGATAGATTGCGGGTGACAAGAGCATGGCGAGCAGGTTTTATACAAAAGGCTTGGAGCATTCGAGAGCCATTGGGATGCAGGAGGGTGTGACTGCCGCTGAGGAGTCGTTGAAGAGATCGGGGCCGGCGGCGGCGTCATGACCAGTACGACTTACTCTAAGACTAATTGTTAATAGATCAGCCTTTGATCTCATCATCGTCGCTACGATACATGCTGGGAAACGCGGGCCCTTCCGTATCGGTAAATATTCTTAAGAACGAGTCTTCTCATCGGTTCTCCAGCGCCTGCGCATATTGTGACCATATGGACAGCTGCCACCTCACTTTTCGTCGCCTGTGCCCAGGCCCTCTTTCGTAGCGCAGACTCTGTACGCGCCGGATTCTCTAGTCTCGTCCTCGACAACGAGGACATCCCCGGGCCGTCATCCAGGATCTGCGCCGCGAAAGGCATGCGGTTGAGAGCGTGTCTCGACGTCACATATATACACCCTATCCACCTACTTGTATGACACTCTCTGTCTTCCGGTGTAGGTTCCGTAACAAGTCGGGCTTTCAAACTGAGGTGGATCTCCCTTCGCCTCGACTTCGTTTGAATCAGCCCAAGGTATGTTTATTCCTTCAAACATGGACCGGTCTCACCGCCTTGTAGATATCCAATCCAATCGTAGAGAGGATGCAGGTGGCCCTCCGCCCTCTCCGCGCTTACAGCTAGCATCGCTTCTGGTACCTTGTTGCTGTTGGTTGTGAAATGGTATGTCGAGTTTACTGCGTCCTTGCCTGTTTGTCAGCGGCCGTCTTGATCGTCCTACAGCCGTATCCGTCAACGCGTGTTGACCACGTTTTATCCGGGCGATTGATAAAGGCGATGTCAGACTCCTTGCGTTCGTCTTGCGTGGGATCTACTGGCGTGCGCCAAAGAGCATAGGAGCGTTCGTACGGGTGTCGATGCAGGACTTGTAGAGTATTCAAGAATGCCTACTACATTTAATGCTTCGTGTCCGGACCTTACGTGGCTGATGTGTTTGGGGATAGGTTGACAGCCATCATTGTTCTCACAGATGACAGCGCACTGGGCAGTACATCTTGCGTTCTCACCACCATTTGACAGCCCAACCTACGCCTACACCCTTTCTCGTCGAACAATACGTGCAGCTCGATGAGTGACCCCCCTCAGACTTTAGCCGGGCTTCACACGACCCAGGATCCCGGCGGCGCCATTCAAAATACGCCGAATCCGGAAGAGGAAGAACCACGGACAAACCCACCCCATTTCTCGTCGAACAAGAGACGCAGCTCGATGAGCGACCCCCTTCGCGGCCCCCTTCAGAAGAAGAAGCACCTTATCTCGTCGAACGATACATACAGCTCGATGAGCGGCCCCTTGCAGACTTGGCCCGGTGCCTTCCATCCATTAGGAAACGTCTCTTACCCACCCCATTTCCCGTCGAACAATACGCGCAGCTCGATCAGCGCCCCCCTTCGGAGGAGTTGGATAGACGTTGTCTTGTCGAATGATACACGCAGCTCAAGCGACACCCTTCACATCTGGGCCGGGCTTGACACGAAGGATCCGGACGCCATTCGAAATATACTGGATCAGGAAGAACCGTGGACAAATGTCTCGGGCCTGCAGTGGTGCCAAGCTGAGGATGTCGTGGACTTCCTACAGTCGGTATGCGAACTATGCTGCTATCCTACTTCTCTTTTCCTCAACGCTTTACAGGAGCTGGACGACGTTTCTCCTGAAGATACCGAATATCGGGCCGTATGTGCAAAGTGCCTTCATGCATTGAGCCTCGCATATGCGGTTCTTCCATCGAACCTTTTTCTCCCACGAACCGCTCTTATCAAACGCGACAACTCGAATTCCCGCTCCAGCGGAAACAATTATGTGATATTCCTTTCGCAGGAGCCTCATTCAAATTCTAATTGTCCATGCAGGAGCATTATCGCGCTTTGATCAGAGGTCCTCGTCTAGTTTGCCTAACGGTGTTCCATCCGAAGGATGGTAGGGACAAGGACGACAAGGTAGAAGCACATTTATAGTTTCTTTGTCGGTACTGACCTTTGGCTAGAGCTTCATCCAGGCGGCTTTGACATGGCGGCAACTTAGGCATGACAATATTCTCCCGTTGGACGCCGTCAGTACGGAGATTTTCTCTGAAACGTTCTGCTTCATCTCGCCTTGGATGCAGCATGGTAATGCTCTTGATTACTTGCGCAGGAATCCGAAGCATGATCGTCGTGGATGGGTTCGTCAGTCTCTCCATCCTGTGTCATCACCGCTCTGAGCATGACGATAGGTGCGAGATATTGCCGCTGCGATGCAATACCTACATAATCTCAATCCCTGTGTTGTACACGGAGACATCAAAGCGGTAAGAATATCCGTGCGCCATTGTTTAACGACTGAGGAGAATTGTTAGGAAAACATTCTAGTTCGAGATGATCTCCGTTGCTATCTTTCCGGCTTCTGGGAACGACCGTTGGACCAATCACAGCTGATGACCGAGGAATGCGCGGAAGACATCTACTTATTCGGGCTCACTATCATCGAGGTAGGCTTATCTCTGAATGAAACTGAATCGCTCGAAAGTCCTCACCGTTGCTTAAGTTATACACACACCAGCGAAAGGTCGTTAATTTCCCGCCGCCCAATGTCCCAGCAAACTTGTGGGACAAGGTTGCTCTCCCCTGCGTCGACCTAGTGTCTGAGCGACGGCCTTCCGCAGAGGCCATCATTCAGACTATGTACAAATATCACAGAGCACATCTGAAGGACTACGTAGCTGGTAAATACGCGCCTGTGCCTGGAGGAGATCATCGAAGGCCGGCTGAGGATTTCCTGATAAATTCAGACTTGGATGGAATTCCCATGTGGATAGCAGCAGCTTACCTTCCCCCTGCGCTCCACGCTGCAACTTCCAAGTTCCTGCAAGAGAGATTGAAGTGGTCGGAGCCATGGAAAGACATTGGGAGCTGGGCACGTGATCATGGACTAGACGTGCAATCTGTCATGGATGAGCTGCAGATGGTAGATAGCAAAATATTTTCATCATGGTGCCTTTCTGACACACTTACAGGAACTCGATCAAGTCACCGCTGATGATCCTGAACATCGACGGAAATGCATCAAATGTCTCCGTGAACTGAGCCAACAGCATGATATTCTTCCATCACAGCTATATATTCCTAGAACTTCTTTTCAAGAGTGCGATATCACACGACAGTTTGGTGGGGGTGCCTCCTCAGTATGTACCTCACAGTTCTCAGTCCACGACCCTCTAGACGGAAATAACAAATACAGATTATCTATCAAGGAACAATCATGCACCAGCCAGTCTGCATCAAAAGTTTGAGGATTCACCGAACAGGAGAACACTCAGTGGAACGCATGAAGAAGGTGAAGCTCTTCAGTACTACAGTATTTGTTTCTTGTTCAAGTTGTCTTACTGTCTGCACAAGATCCTTTGTCGTGAAGCCCTTATTTGGCGGCACGCCATCTGCGAGAATGTCCTTCCATTCTATGGTGTGAGTGATGATGCTGTACTGAATGGTTTATGCTTCATTTCACCCTGGATGGTGAATGGGAATGTTCGGCAGTACTTGAAGGCTCATCCCACGCATGATCGTCTTGGATGGGTAAGGCATAGAATCCCTATAGCACGATTGTCTTCTAAATAATGACACGGAGCTAGGTTTGGGATGTTGCTACTGCAATGAAGTACTTACATACATCAGGAAAATGGTAGGTTTGGCTCTGAGCGTCTCTGCGTCTCTATGGAGACGTCAGAGACATCAGAGACGTTCCGGGATGTCACATCTCCGCGAGATGCGCACCTGTCTCCCAGAGATGATCCGCATCTCTGACACCTGCTCTGGCAAGCTCTGAGAGATGTCTTGCATCTCTCAGAGATGCCCAGAGCTGGTCAGAGGAGCCAGTTTATAATATTGATTTCTTCATTTGGTCTGCACCGAGCATATCAGGGAGAGTAAAAACAGTAAGATTTCAAAGCTAGATAAACAACACGGTAATACTGTTGGTACATGGTACATGGGAATGTAGAGAGTCGTATACTATCCCGCGGGTCACCGGTCACCCATCAGCATCAGGGGGATATCCTTGTCCTGGCCACCGTTGGCCGCCCTCGCTCATATTTGTGGCCTCCCGGACCGCCGTTGTGCGCTGCTGCCTGCATGTACTGTCGTCTTCCTCTGGTGGCCGTCGTCGTGCGTTCTCCTAACGTCGAGAAAGTCTGGGAGGGCTGTTAGCGAGCTCTTTGTTGAATGCAGACAAGAAACAACTTACCGGCGCATCACAGCGCAGTCAGAGACGATGTCGAAGACGAGACATGAAGACGAGTTAGTAAACTAGCTAGGAACAAAACGATAAGTGAAGGTTGTGTTGCGAACAACGATACACACCAAATAACCAGGATAACCTGCTAGCTACTTTATGCGTGAAGCCCTAAGGCGCTGTCCGAGCTGCCGGATTTGAAGTCGAGGATTCTTATTGATGTCTGGTTGGTGCCGTCAAACCAGAGATTGGCATACCATGATCCAGGTGGTCGCCGTGCGGGTGGAGGAATGCCACGCCGTCGTACTTGCAGTGGCGGCTCTGTCGTGCTCCCGTACATCCCGCCCGTGGTCGCCGTGCGCCGTGCTCGTAGTTGGGGTGCATGATCGTATTGAATTGGAAAGCAGCTATGCTCGTAGTTGGGACGCCGTCGTGCTGGTGGTGGCCGCGTCGTCGCGCTGGTAGGTGCTGCCAAGGTCGTCAGGCTGGTAGCTGCTGTGTCGTGGAGCCGCTTGGAGGCGACGTGTCCTCTGGCTCAGAGTCGCCGTGTCACTGTGCTTGCAGTCGCTGTGTCGTCGGGCTCGCAGTTGCCATATCGTCGGTTGAAAGTCAGCACTTTGTTTGGCTGCCGTGGTCGTGTCCTCGTACTGGGAGTCGCCGTACATGTATGCACTGGAGGGGTTGTGGGCCTATCCAGCGGCCAGCAGCGTACTAAAGAGCGGGAAGATGAGAGCGAAGAAGATACCCCGGAACCGAACATGCACACGCCGGGGTGATGACGTGTCGTGCACGGACCCAGGCACAGATCGGACTTGGGCATTTTGAGCAGCTCGCGCCGCGCGGCCGCTCTCGCCTGCCCGTGTATTGAGGCTTCGATCTGCCGCTATGGAACATTGCCTTGAATAGACCTTTAGTCTTTTGTCATGCATCTTTTTTCACATTTTGAAAGATAACACATTTCTTGTAGATTACTGTATTGTCAATGATTTTTTAGCTGCTAATGAAGACAAACTACATTGGAGGACCCTCTGGAATGAATGCATCACTTCTAAATTTTCTCTTCCAAACATTGCCTTGAACATTGCACGGAAAATCCAGAGACACTCAGAGATGCCGAGAGATCAGGTCTCAGAGCCAGAGTTGATCGGAGCCGGTGATACCGGAGCCATAGATGCCAGAGCCAACCCTACCGTTTTCCTGATGTAGTCTCGATCCTTGCATTATTCACAAGGATATTCGTGGGGTAAGGGTTTACTGTATACTTATAATTTCGCTTATGGTCACAATGTGCTCTTTTACAGGTCAACATTCTTGTAGGTGATGATCTTCGAGCATATCTTTCGGATTTCGGAATCAGTCTTGTTGTTGAAACGCGCCTCCCGGGAACAAACACAAGAGCTGCAGGAAACCCCCGCTGGCTCCCTCCCGAGCTAGTCAACGCACCAGAAGGCAATTGCAACATCATGAAAGAGTTCGATATCTATTCATTCGGATGCACAGTACTTGAGGTCAGTCATGCTGTGAAGTGTTTTAGCCTAGGTTCCTGAGCCCATCAGATATACACGGGTCAAAACCCATACTCGGAGTTGGATAACGATGCTGCTGTCGTCTACCATGTCTCGCAGAAGAAACTTCCTCAACAACCGCCGCGGGACGTCCTCCCGGAGCCGTTGTGGAGGTCACTTGTAGCCCCTTGTCTCTCCTCAGAACCAAGTGAACGGCCATCTGCAGACGCCATTGTTGGCATTGTTGAGTCGCTAGGCTACAATCCCTTCATCCATAAATACCCCTTTCCAAAACGGCGTGCAGCATCACTCCGATATTTTGGGAGTCGCTGTCTCATAGGCAAGCAACCTCGTTGGACTTCCGAGGTGGGTGTATTTCACTATCACACTTTGTGTGGGACTCAACAAATTTACAGAATAATTATCGCGGTCCCATGATTATTCAAGGCCAGCACCAAATTGTTCATTTGAAACGGCTGCCCGAATGGCATCATGCCGCGGGAAAAAGGGGATCGAAAGTAGTTAGTCTCATACTTTTCGCTGTTCTGCCATAGTGTCGATGCACTGACAATCTCCCCAGGTGTTCTCTGGAGCTTTCATATGGCAGCACCTTGATCATGAAAACATTCTTCCGTTCTACGGTGTAGGCAAAGAGATCTTCGGCAGCTCTAGTTTTTGGCTGATCTCCCCGTGGATGGAGCACGGCACCATCCTTCGCTTCCTGGATCAGAACCCAAACCATGATTGCATCGGAATGGTGGGTGTATTGTGATTAGCAATGTACTCGCACTGATCCACGATATACAGATCTGGGATATCGTATCGGGCTTGAAATATCTACACGAGCATAATCCCTGTATTATACGCAATAGGCTCGAATGTGTAAGTGATTGGCTCTTCAGCGATAGCAAAGATCCTAATGTTTCCGGTAGGCTAATATTCTAGTCGGACCGGGGCCTGACCATCGCTGCTATCTATCACATTTCGGCGACAGTCTGGTTGCCAATCCAGAATGGGCTCCCGGGACGGCGCAGAATCTGGCTCTGGAGTTGTTCTTCTCAGATGAATGTAAGTCCGCCACGTGGTACCGGCAATATGACATGTTCTATCTTGGTCGTACCATCGTGAAGGTCAGTCTACAAGGCATGCTGCTTTTCTCCAGATATCTGAAGAGTCCTTAGATATATACCGGAGACCTTCCTGACTTCGATGACAATCTTCCTCTGCAGCCTCCGCCAGATGACCTTCCTCCCCAACTGTGGACTACAGTTGTTCTTCCCTGCCTGTCAGATTCGCGGGAGGAGCGGCCGTTAGCAGCGAACATTCTTGATTCTCTTTTGAAGTTGGATTCGCCGTCCCTCAAACAATATCTCGAAATGATCGAGCATCAACCGGCTGTTGGCGAGAGGTTCGTTTCGTTTCTATATCTATTATGCTTTGATTATGCTTCAGCTAATGATCCCAGCGCATCGGGATTATTAACGTCAAGCTCACCCGACGTCTATACTGCAAAATCAACATACGTGCCGTTGTATCTCGGGCTGCCGTTGTATGGCGGGCTGCCGTGGAGTGAAGATGAGGATACGGAGGATAAGGAGGATACGGAGGATAAGGAGGATACGGAGGATAAGGAGGATACGGAGGATACGGAGGATACAGAGGATATGGAGTGGGATTAATTGGTATACTGGGGGCGGTACTCTACATGGACAAGGCAGTCCTACGGCGCGAGTTAGCACCCGAAACGTCGATACCTGCGGTGCCCTGCACCACATGTGGTGGAGGACCTACCAACAATCGCTGGGATCCCATGCTTCTTCTATACAGGTGGCCCCGATCTCCATTCAGTGGTAGAAGAAGTCGCAACACAGAATGTGCTATCCTCCTCCTCAGAACACGTCGCGCATTGTATCTCCCCCTACGTAACCCTACTAAAAATCCATGTATATCAGTGCTACGAACTAGTCCGAGTCTTCCACGAGAGCCTACATCGAAAGTAGTAGCTACATATCGAATCCTATGCATATTTGTTGTGTACGAAGTCGCTTCTTTCCCTCAACCCCGGCATCTCAATCTCAGCCCCTTCACACACCGTCTCTCATACACCCCGACATCCCGCAACCATCGTATCCTGCACTCTCACTCTCTGGACAATGCCTACTGGCACCTGTATGCGCGTGCGCATGGACCGTAACCACCCCAACGAAGAACAACCGCCAACGCAGTCGCTCCAGAACTGCACGCAGACAGGTCGACCGTACTACGCAGGATATCGACCAAACTCATTCACGAGGAACCACCTGCATCGTGATACTGAGTTCTCGATGAGTGTCGCATGGATTGTGTAAGCGACTTGTCGTATTAACCCTCTAGGTGGATGGTGTTGCGCGAAAGGAAGTCGGGCTGGTAAGCCCCGCGGGAAACCGTGAATCATAGGGAAATGAAGATGCCTGTGATGGTGGTGGTGGAATAAACGACGCTAACGATAAAGAGAACGGGGTTGGGGATGCTGCTCTGCTTCCCAGGTGACCGGTGACCGATGGAGGAGGATAGTAGCATCCAAACAGCAAGGGTGTAGACGAACGCGGAGCTCGTCACACCGACGAAGTTGAAAGCCAGCTCATCAAGGATACTATCAAGGTGACCAACAGTACTGCCATCCCGTAAGGGCTTGCGGTGGTGAGTCGATGATAATATACGCTGGGCAGGGTATTATCGATGGAATCGAAGCACATAAACGTTTCGCTACCGTCTTGAATGTTTGATAGCAAGCCCACGGCTAGCGATGACGATACGACTAACACGGGGATGTGGACTAAGCGAAGATCGTGAGGAGGGTGACGAGGCGTGCGATGTAGGTGGAGTCGAGGACTTGGAGCGTGAGCAAAGAGAGGCGATGCTCTCCTTAACTTAGCTTCCAAGACCACGGAGCTCTTCAAACCCTTGAGGTCGTGGCAGGGAAGCCACGGCGACCGGCAGCACTATCACCGCGTACAATGTAAAGAAAGTGCCCTTGATTTGGAAAGCAGATCAGAGGATTCGTGCGCTCGAAATCTTATTGACCAGCGCGCGCGCACGACACCGATTTGACGCCGATGGTCGGCGCAAATAAAGATAAAGGACCAAAGACACCTGCGCCAGAGAATACGGTCTATGTCGCCCAAGATTCACTGGGAAGAAGAGAACAGGTATGGAAGGTCCTCAGGCGGGATATGTACAACGCATCCTAGTCGTTGTCAGCAACATAGAAACGATCGTCGCAACCGATTTTCACACCTTCAGCGTTTGCAATCCTATGTCGCAACCAAGCTCACGCGAAATCAGGTATAGAAATGAGACCGTGACGCGTGGAGCAAAATCTGCAGGACCATCAATATGACTCAAGAGAGGTATATAGATGAACGAAACGTACCAGCCCCAGTTCAGCCGTACAGCGACCACGGCTCAGCCTACGTATCGGAAGCACGCAGTACCGTGTAGATCTTTTGCAGACGGGCGCCTGCGTAATGTTAGGACTCGGCCAAAGCCCGTGTGGCCCGCCGAAACGCTAGGCACGTTCGCCGCACGGTGGAGGTTGCTCAAGAAGTGCTTGATGCGGGGATGTGGAGATATCGAGTCCGTCGATGGCTAGAATAAACCGGTCAGATGATACGTTACGAATATTGTGAAGAAGCACTGACAGGAGCTAAGCGAGAGACTGAAAGACGACGTCTTCGAACTCGTCGGAATCTTCGAGATGACTGCTCTGATCTCCATGGTCACTCCAAAACTGAAATTTCCGAAGTGGAGACAAGTCGACTGTGCTGCGCAATATATCGAGTAAACCGAGAGGGACATTCTGTATCGCAAGCATCCTCAATTTAGGCCGCTTGGCGCCCTCGTACTCTGTAACGGGGAGCTAGAGGGAGAACTGATCACTGATGTACACGTTCAACAGCCGTAGGTTGGTGAGATCCGGCCTGTTGGATAACAGCAGTGAGAAATCACTTGGCCGGAGGAAGGACATGTAGTGAGGCTGCGTACGCGAGGACGGGAGAAGCCAGCGCATAACGACGCGTTCATATCGCTGGAACCGTCCCATCGTCGATCATAGTGACGTCCGCTGAGCGTCAGCTCGCGAAGGCTGGGGAGTCTGGACAGGATGCCGGGTACGATATCGCGGTCCTGGGAAAACTAGCTGGTCCGACCGCGGGGGAAATTGTATATGGTGAGGGAGTTTGCGAGTCGTGAGATAGTACTAGACCCGAAAAGAGCACGGAAGGAAAGAGAGCGATTGTGGGTACTGCTTTCCTTTAGTTCAAGGAGAAGAGAAGCTTCTGGCAGCGTGGATGGGAGGCTCTGCAGACAGGTGCAGAGCTGTTCCGAGCGCTCGGAGTTGGAAGCCACTTCGTCGGAGAGGACATCCATGAGCTCCCGTATGTAATAATTGTTGAACTATAGTTCGCGAGGTACGAGCGGACGAAAGTTTGAGGTCTTTGTCACAGACACGTGATGCGGTAACTCCTTCCTTTTCCGTTACCGTCATCATGTCCGTGCTGGCTGTGGTGCGCACTCGACGAGTCTCTGACACTCGCGCACACAGCAGCATGGTCTCTCGTTCTTTTCCCACCCTTCCACTCCCATAACGCATCGACCTTTGTTGACTGGATTAGTTGACACTTGAATCTACTCTATCGCACATTCTTGGGCCACATTTCGTAGTGAACGTTTACTCTTCCTAATCTCCGCCCATAGTTCTGGGGATCGCACATTTCCAGTAGTGCTCGGTCGATGGGCCCACCCGCCCTCGCAGCTGACCGCGTCTAACCTTGGAAAGTCGATCGCCGGAGCCCGAAGGTTTCCCCAACCTTTGCCCATACCCTTGCGCAGTCCTGAAGCATGTAGCTCTCATGAATCCTCACATACATCAAGAAGAGCATCATAGGATAGTGCAAAGACATATTCATGACGACAATTGGGGAGGTTAAGGTTCGACGAAGAACCCTACATCGCGTTGCCAGCGAGAAGCTTCGCTGCGAAGAAGAATTTAGAAGAGCGACATGATTTGACTCATGGAACTCACAAGACGGATGGAGGATGAGACTGCACCTACGCTATGCCGCAGAGCTAGCGAACGTCCTGACAGGTCCCGCTGGGTTCGTTGGCGGTCTGCATTATAGGTCGGTACGCGGGTATGCCTTTTCATTGAGGTACGGCTTAGTCTTGCCGAGTAAACATTATCAGCTAGACGAAGATATGCAAACAAAGAGGACGCACCACCGCTATCCCAACTTGTACCGATGAACGGAAGGATGATGGCGAGTCTACACCGATGTCAGCGCCAGTAAGACAGCGGAAAGGATGGCTTACGAAGAGAAAAGAGTCATACATGCTCTTAGCGTCGCTCTGCATCGAAGCTAGATCCATTCACCATAGTTTGAAAAATAGGGAAATCGGTCCTTGGGTTGCAGATGCCAAGGTAAGTCGGAGACGGAGCATGAGCATTAAGAGCACGCGAAGAAAAGAGCCTCGTCGAGGCCGTTGAAACCGATAACGACGACATGACAATGCAAGAATATGGAACCCTAACCCTAGGTCTCTAGCATTTGATGAGGCGGAAGAGCGGTCCGGTAACTCCGGCTCTTTTCTTCAACCTCTCAACTTCAATTAAGGACTGGAATTGTCTGGACATTTTTTTGGGCGGCAAGGCTTAACTTGTCTCTGCCATATGTTTTCGTTCATGCGCCACCAGATGCCGCGACAGCTTTCTTGACAAATCGTCCCGTGGCGCACCCAACGTCTGGTCCCGATAATGACATTAACTCACCCACTGTTCCACTATACTGGTGTTCATGCTGTCTTATTCTCGCTTCTCGGTGTTTTCTGAAACACATAGCATACGTATAAAAGCAGTTCGACGCATTCTCAAAGTCCTTCGTCGCCATCTCGCTCGCCATAGCCGAATCCGCCCTCAGCATCCCCAAGGGTGCACGCGACGCGAAAGACGACCTCATCGCAGCTGTTCTAGCCACCCACAATGCCGCCCGCGCTGACTAGGGTGCCCACGCTTTGGCGTGGAACGAGGATTTGTATCCGGGGACCCTCATCTGGGCGAGTGCGTACCAATTCCAGATAGGTATGTCTGTCTTCCTTGTGGTAGTACTACTTCCGACATAGGTATTAACGGAATCATCAGTGCCAGTGGCGGTAGCTACGGAGAGAACTTGGTTCATCACATATCACGTCTTCCTTTCACAGACTGCTCTATCGCTGTGTAATACGCCGAGACGGGGCATGACGCAGACCCGATCAAGTCGGCATTGGACGCATTTATGGCCGAAGCTCGTACGTTTCCTATGTTATCCTGCTTATGATCCATTCTCACCATCCCGTCAAACTAGCGCTATATGACTGTACGTATCCCCTATGTACAACCTCTGCACTGTCCTGAGCAACAACCTAGACAACAACCCCGTATTCTCCTCAGACACAGGCCATTTCACGCAGGTACGCTGAGATCCCATTCACGATTCAATGCCGTACGTTGATAACTTCGTTCGTAGGTACCACCTCCGTCGCATGCGCTGTAAACGGCTGCCCCACCGGGACGATCTTTGGGGTCGACGGCCAGTATGTCGTATGCCGCTATCACCCTCCGGGAAACTTCGGGGGTGAATTCGCGTTAGTCTTCCGTTCTCCGTTGTCAATCCTGAAGCGTTTCTGACGAGCTTTGAAGGCAAAATGTTGGAAGACATGTGTAAGGGAGGTCAAGTTACCTCGTTTCAAGGTTTTCCTCCCACTCGCGGCGGGTTTCTTCAAGTCGTTCAACTTAGGACTTCTGGTACTTACTGCGCGAGCTCCTTGTATCCATGTCATCGTTTCTTCAATTGGAGTTTTGATCCCATTTCGAATTCAAGTTCACTGTTCAGCGTAATGCATGAATCGGAATCGCCTCATTTCATAGAACTTGTACTACAGATAGTAACTTGCATCGCTACTGAGAAAAAACTTCAAGCATCCCCGCCTTCCTTCGTTCCAATGCCATCCAAGCTCCTCCGACAACGCAAATCTAGTCGTCGCACCAGGAAGACGCTTCAAAATCCACGCTGATATTGCCTTGCGCAGATCTTGAAGGCAGTCGCTTTTCTCTCCTTGAAAAACTAGTAGGAGGACCCGCAGTCCTCGCGCCGCGGTTAACGCTTTGTCGACCTCGGTCCACGTCCCGTCAGCTGCATTAGAATTCGTAGGCGGCCAAATGCTGCACAGTTTAAAGTCCATGACGAGGATTTCCAGCTGATGTGATGCGTTCAGCGCCTGGATATTCCACAGTAGTAGCTTCTCGTCGAGTTCGTATGCATCATAGTGAGGTCGTGTGATGTTCAGGTGGACACTGAACTGATAGATGGTGGCCTGGTGTAGTTGTAGGATGGGAAGTATCGGCTGCTTGTCGTTGAGGGCCTGCTCATCGTCTCCGCAAACTAGAATTCGGACGAAAATCAATCTCCCTTCACGAGTCAAAGAAGAAAAGCGTCTTACATGTGACACTATCAATGGCGAACTGCCTTGTCGTGAGATTGACCATCGTCTGGAGCCGCTCGGGAGTAACTGGGTAGAGATCTAATGCGATTACGTCCAGCATGCCGACTTGGCGTAGAACACCAGATGTGGCTAAGACGTCCCAGAGATGCAAAGCAGAGCAATCACCCATTCCTTCAACCTCTAGTCGAGTGAAATGGAGTTCCTCCAAGGATACACCCTGCTCACGATTTCCCAGAGAGACTCCGTTTTTAAGGAGCGTATCAGCATCACTGAAATCAATCAAAGGACATACGACAATCTCCTCCGATTCGTCGTGTCTTTCAGCGAGCCCGTTCACGTAGATCAGATCTTGAAAATGCAGAACTGCGAGGCAAGGGGCGCCGTAGAGAAGGTTGACGATGTCCTGCAGGCTGAATGAACAAGTTTTGAAGATAATGACGCGGAGAGATGGAGAAGACGTTAAGGCGTTTATAACAGAGTGAGATAACATGGAAGGCCAGATGTGGTTTAAGGAGACCCGTTCCAGACGCTGCAGGTCGACGATTAGAGCAGAAAGGCGGACGACGTTCGTCATTGCATCAGCATACAACTCGTTCGAGATATCTCCTTGAACGCTCAGGATCATCGTCCGGACGTGATCCCGGAGACGTGATGTCCTCTCGAGAGACGCAAGTACAGCTTTCGTGGGGATCGCGTGTTTACGATCCTGGGCTTGGTTTAGCGCGAGAGTGATGTTTTTGAAGACCTGCTTCTGTATGTAAATGCCACAGCTTCTGTGCCACATTCTAGATTGGAAAAGACATTTTAGGCTGGAGAAGTCGAGCGATAGGTGGTCGATGATTAGGAGCTTAAGCTCGAATGGTAAATTGTGGATAGGCTATCAACGAAGGCGTATTGGTGAGTATTGAATGCAGTTCAAACGCGATGGGGGAAACTTACGAGGTTGGAATACATGGGGGATGGAGATACACACGAGGCTGGACGATTGCGAGTGCTTTTTATCACTCTTGATAGAATTGAGGCGCACGATCCCGGACGAGTATGAACAAAAAGACAATAGTACAAACGAAGCAGATCACAATAAGTTTTAATCAGTCGCAGAACAATAGGCCGCCTATTCTTCGCGCTACGTACAGAACAATCAGAGAAGCACCTCCTGCCAGTGAAGTTTTCGACATTGTCACAGAACAGTTATGAGACAGCTCAAAGGATTCGGTCTCATGAAACGAAGTCGACGGCGAGTCGAGCTACAAGTCTGCGCGTGTGCGCGCCTGTACGTGCGCCTTTCGCGAGATCCACGTTTGCTGCCCCATTGCTTGTGAAGGCTCCAGCAACACAGTCCTCCTTCGTCCGTTTCTGCTGGTAAATTCTCATTGAAAATGAACAGCACTTCCCGGTTACATATGGGGCAGGTGGTGGGTGCGGTATTCAGTGACAGCGACGTTCTTGTCGGCGTCGTGGGTAATAGGGAGACCGAGTACGCCGCTGATCTGACCGACATGATGGCGAAAAGGAAAGAGAGCACGATCACGTGGTGCGTATATGCCCTTCGAATCCTTCCGTCGCTTCAAAGGAATAGAAGCGGTTCGAGAGATTTCGAATTCTACGACAACAGACGCTATACTGGCCTGCACTGATTGTTGAATGACCGATCCAGTATCATCGACGTAGAAACTTGAAGCATCTTTTCCGGAACTGCTCCTCATATATCGTCCCTGGGTTTGGAAAGGAAATAGACAATTCGATTCTAACATGCTAGGACGAATGTGGAGTACAACACGGCGTCCTACTAGTTGGCGTTCGGAACACAAACTAGCACCTGACAGCTATTAAGCTGACAAGCTATCAAACGCGCTGTGTAAGAACCGACTCGATCTCGATGGGAAAGGAAACACGTACTTCCTTGGGACTCTGCAAAGGCACAGTCGTGCCCGACGTCGTAGTGGTTGGAGCCGTTACACGCGTCAACTGGTTTCAAGCGTCAGTCATCACATATGTGGAAAAGTAGACGCTAACCATCGTTGTCGGCAAGAGCGTTCGTTTGACCAGCAAACAAGAACGAGGCGGTAGCAGCTATAAAGAGGATAGCGGAGAGCTTGTTGAAGAACATAGTAATAGAGCAAGTTTGATGAGAGTAGTACTGAAATGGAGTTTAGTGCTGGTGATGAAAAACATACCTCATCACCTTGAGCCTTTTATCCCTCACTCGTGAAAATAGCTTTAGCAGCAGACCCAGACTGTTGCCTACGCACCGCGATGGTATGGGTGACGAAGAGCATTGCCCCCTCACGTACGATGGAGTGACGACTTGACGGTACGAGGTATTGAATCGTCGTGGACAGTGAATGCTACAATTTAATTTCAGACAAGAGCGGGCTTCACGGTACGACACGGGAAACACCTTAATACCTGCTGTTGAGATCCTGGGTATTCTGCGATCTGCTCTTCGACAAGGACGCCTGAACGAATCGTTCCGTTGCCAGTGATGGGTGCTATCGTAAGTACTTGACGTCGACGATTCAAGAAGTTGCCTCCTCTCCAGGACACGTACAATGGATACTGGGTCCTTATCCGGTTGTACGCATTGAATCGTCGTGGACACAATTGAATTGCACAGAACTTGAGCGGGCTTCACGGCACGGTGCGGGAAATACCTTGATACCTGCTGTCCACGTCCTGGCTATTCTGAGATCGCGCACTTCATGGTGCGCTCGTCGACAAGTACATCCTTTCCGCCAGTGATGGGTGCTGCCGTAAGTACTTGACGTCGACGGTTCAAGAAGCGCTGTCGTCAATGTAAGCTCAAGAGCAAAGAAGTAAAATGAAATGATAGCAATCTCACCAGATGACATCAATCTCTAGCATATCAGCATCCAGGGAGTCAGAAACATCTGAGCTGGAAATAACTGTTCAGTTCGACGAGTGAGTAACAGCAAAAGTCCTCTACTGACGATAAGTTGATTTCGTAGTTGTAGCGTAACAATCTATCCGCTACGTCGTCCACCACGAGCGAAGCAGTTTGCGCCACAACGAACGCCGGAGCAGCATCGTGACTGAGGAGCCGAAATAGCTTCGGCTGTTTCTTCGGTGGTTGAAGTGAGCGTGCGCAACAAGCTATCCACTTCTTCGTGCACAGCGGGCGGATTGGAAGCCGAAGCAGTTCCTGACACAACCAGCACCAAAAAAGCAAACAACGTGTGTTACTTTGCTGGTTGAGGTCCTTTCTTGACAATAAGTTAATTTCGTCCTGTCATAGTGATGTGGCGCATGTGAGAACCTGTCCATTCCTTCGTGCACCACGGGCACATAAGCAGTTCCCGCCATAACGAGCGACAAAACATCATTCGGGTGTTACTTCGCTGGTTGAGGTCCTTTCTTGACGATAATTTAATTTTGTCCTGCCGTAATTCTGTGGCGCGCTCGAATTGATGGAGACCAGGCCAGTCCAAGGAGACGGTATCTGAGAACGAAAGAAACACCGAGGTCAGTCTGACTTTATATAAGAGGCGAGAGCTACAGCAAGATCCCATACCATTCTTCCAATCGCCTAACCATGTTCATGCTCAAAGCCTCTTTCAACCTCCTGTTCGCTATCGCCGCACTAACCATCGGCGCCAACGCGGCCGTGCACAAGAGGATCGCTGATAATGACGGTAAGTTACTAAACAATATCGTGGCGAAAGCGCTTACGCTCAAGCTAGTCGATGCCTGCAATGGCTCCAACCACTACGACGTGGGCCACAGCTGCGCCTTCGGCGACTCCCAAGGAAGTGAGGATACTTGCTTGTCGCCGAGGAAAGGATACTGACTAGAAACCTTCACAGCCTGCCAGCTCAACGCGTGCCAGAACTTGATATGCATCCCGAATGCGAACTAGAGTCTATCAACCTGAGGGTTCCGCTGGTCGGTCCTCATGTCATTAGACTTCTTAAATATCTGCGCTGTGATAATACGATGATGCTTGCAAAACTCGTCTTACCCAGTCCCACACACATCCGAGCCGACGATTGGCCGACGACCAGGTTCAAGTGTAAAAGTAGCATTCCAAGGGCTGACAGAAGACAAGCATTGCTGTGCTAATAAATCGGCGCGACAAGCACTCTAACAACCTGGAAACGCCAAATCAACCTATCACTGTTCAGCACTTTAAACTAGCTAACCAAAAAAACGACGTACCAGTAACTGGTGTGAGGGCGATATCCCGCAGCATCGACATCAGAATCAGGAGTCGCAATCCTGTGGGCCGGCCACAACGTTCACCGATTCATGTTCAGTAGCTTGATCCACACGAGCGAAGAAGATTTCCAGTGTCATGGGCGCAAAGGAGACGGTACGGCCATCAGGCCCACATGGGACATATTTTCGTTCTGCGCGAGCACAGACCACAGCGCCTTTGCTTTCCAGAACGGCTTTGAAGGAGCGGAAAGGAGTGTTCATCGACAATTTGCATGGACCATGGACGAATTGGTCACGCTCCCAATCGGTTCTAGATGACTAGGGTATCTGCAGTCGTCGTTGAGGGAAATAAAAACCTGATAAAAACGTACTGTTGGTGCTAGGGGTCGTAACTAGGACGCCCAACAAATTATCATGGCACGTCGGGGGACGTTCCAATCAGTCCTACAGAGGCCATGCTGTTCGATGCCAATGAAGTGTGTGCCTTGGGCAACCACGTTCTGTACTAGTGCCGCAATATTTGTGGGGTCGTCCGAACCGATCCAGTAACATCGTCCTCCGTTTTCACCAAAAGGCTTTTGCGGTTACATGAGTATTTCTCCAAATGCCGGACGCAGCGTCCTTTCCGAATTTTTGTAGCCCGAAAGAGGTCTTAGGTAGTGAGGAGAACGAGTACGCAAAAACGATAATGACGGCGAAAAGAAAGCAGGGTACGATGACGTGTTGCGTTTTCGGCCTTCCTTCCACCGTCATCATATGCGAACAGTAGGGAGGTAGACACGAAATGGTACGCTCTACGACGCGGACTAACAAGAGGCGTCCCCGATTCAGATCTTGGATATCTAACCGGCCACGTGAGCCACCCGCATCAATCCGACTCGATCACCGGCTCAGGACATGCCGAATGCTTGTCGTTAGAAAACTTGAAGAAAATAGCACGGATTGGGTCTTGTAAACTCTGAAGCTGTGATATATTCTAAAGAGGTAGACTGAAGTCCCATACTTATGCTCCATCCATCTATTTCATCAACCTAGGACAGCCATGTCAGTGTCACCAGTGCAGTGATGCTCAACTTTGAGTGTGAGAACACCGTCAACTGGGTAACAACGCGAAGTAAAGCATGAAAGTAACATACTGCTTTCTGGTCTCATATACACGTTCTTTCTGTGGTGTTTCTGTAGGCAGGATGAGGGTCTCAACACCGAGATGTTTACACACTGTAGAGTACTGCCATATTCAAATGTACAATTTGTGTGCTTACATGATGACCTGCGTTGCAGGCCCAAAATATGGCTGTATATACGTTGGGAGGCATCCTGGACGCGCACTCCCCACTGATGGCCCATCAATACTTGGTCCAGGCCGCTTCCTAAAAAGGAGTGCACCTAGCGTGGGAATGATATCCAAGATCTGAATCGGGGACGCCTCTTGCGGACTAAAGCTGGCCTACATATGGGCTCATCGTATCCTACCGATTTTGGTGATTTGAGGCAGGCCAACAAATCCCCATCTTCTGAGCATTCAATAGTTCGCCTGGCCTTTCGATTAGTGTTGGTTTTGACACAAAAATTATCAGGTACATTATTCCGCTCTACCGCGCAAATTGATAATTCAGGCTGAAGATATAGTCCATTCATCTCTTCCAGTTCTTCTGACATGGAATACTTAGTTGTCAGCTTTCCGGTACGACAAGCCGTAAGTAGATTACACGCTAGATGATTGTGAGCTGATATTTATCCATTCGAAGCTACCATTGATCCCAGTCGGTCCCAGGACAGGGGTCAGGAATTATTGCGCCACGCAGACTTTGTCCTTCCTAAGTAGGTTGCATAACTGAGGCTTCTTCATGTCGCGCACCCTGAAATACCTCATGAATATTCCTACCCTCGATACTGCGTAACAATGGCCCTCGAGCAACCTTTGTCCACCTCTTTCGCGATGACCATCAGTCTTTGGCCCACGAGTATTTGTTGTCCCTAAAAGGCAATACTTGGACAACCCTTGTAACGCTTGTGGCTCAAACCAACGGATTCCCCCGTTCAACTGGCGGCCATTGTTCATCCTGTGGACGATCGCTCATACCATTGTTCGGCATGAATGGTGTACGCGACCATGCTGGGTATAAAGAGACCACGGGAAGCGTTCTCGTTTCTTCAGAAAACGCATCCCCCGAACGATAATCCTCCTGGTTGAGTATTCCCTTCGCACGTCCTACAATCTACAATCTACACCTTCATCTTTTTATCAAATATCTAGTCACATCATGTCTCCCTCAAAGACTTCCTCCACCACATCTTACTCTCGCGCCGGATCCCCTAGCATTGACGAGCTCCTCGCCGACCTAAAAGCCTCCGTCGCCGCGCCTACCTCCAACCACATCATCTACCATCCCCAGACTGCCAGCGCGCCCATCGGTCTAGCCATCGACCCAGAGGTCCCTCTCTGGGCCAACCAGTTCACAGCGCCCGTCGCCGACTCGGAGCTCCCACTCAACGCCATGAAGCGCTCCCTCCCGCCTGTTAAGTTCACAACACTCGGAAAAGACACCGTTCATCCTCAAGGCTTCGACTTCAGCCCATTCGGTCAAGCATCGCGCTCTCCGTGCATCCAATGGGATGCCGACCTCGTCTCCATGTCGCACAGGCCATCGGGTGACGTAGACGAGCGTTTTGTCGTCAGCTCCGGGACCGCTATGGGAGTCGAGGGATACGAAGATATCTGCTGCCTTAGGCGCAAGGCCGAGGATGAAGATGTGGAAATGTCGGACGTAGATACGACGAAGAAGCAGAAAGTCGTCAAGTCTCCGAGTCGTCGCAGTACCAGAAAACCTACATCTTCTCCTTCCTCCGCGAAACGCGCTACTGCCAAAGCAGTAAGTTCCTTCAAATCTGCACCTCGGAAATCCACCCCAGCACCCGCACCTCCGCGCCCCCAGACCAGCCAGAAATCTGTTGCTGTTGGGCCGTCGGCTAGTCTCCCCGTGCGACAGACGCGTTGGACGACGCAGGCTGAGAAGACGATCTTGATGGAGGCATGAGCGTGTCACCCATGTTGCACTGAAGTTCTCCAAAACACCGAGTCTTTTTATTTCTTTTCATCTTCATGTATAGTCCACGGCCACTCTCATTTACCACTCCAACTGTTGTAGGACATATATCTCATAGTGTAACACATAGTTATTTATCTTCGTGATCTTGCAATCATGAGACTCTTTTTAACCCCAGTCCCTTAACGTAAAGGCTCAGTGACAAACGGATATCAACACCCGTGAGAGCCTGAGCGGCGCCACAATACAAGAATTGTTCTCTTGTTCTTTCCCTCTCATGACAAGACACGGATACCTGCAGCCGAGCGACAAGTTCAACCGTATCTTCTATCCCACTGCCAAAGGAAATGCACTATGGCAGGCTTCTCCACGGAGATCAAAAAATTTCTTTGGAGATGCCAGCAAAGGGAACGGGTACTGGGATAAGGGAATGTTGATTGGAGACCTCATCTTGAAGTCGCCCATGGGTAACGTTTCCTACATGTGGAACGTGACGCTCCCTAAAGACGACCCTCGCAATACCTATGGCGCGCCACCCGATTTCGAGCAGGTCATCCTCGATCCATCTACTGACTTTACTGTTGACCCTCTGCGCTTTCCATCGCCTGGCGTATTCGGAGCTACATGCGATGACAATAAGCCATTCGTTATCCAAGAGCTGTACGTATACTTCTTGTTCAATTCTGTTTTGTGTTTGTTCACTCTACTTTTTATAGTGACGGACCGAATAAACTTAGAATCTCAACTCCAGCAAGTGAAGGCGCGCTGTTCGCCCTTCCACTAGGAGCGGCATCGTACGAATGCACGACTTCGGGGAAATCCAAGCTTCGAGCTCATGCCTTGAAACATGCCCGACGATGGCATGAGCACATATCAGACAAACTCGGATACGGGTGGACGAATGGATTCATGTGTCTCGTCACCGGCTGCGAGAAAACATCGTTCTGGGCATCCGCATTCTTTAATTGGCCGGAAGGATTCTCCATAGACATGGACATGGTCGCGTCTCCGACCACCCCCATCTTTGTGACCAACGAGTTTACCGGGAACTTTTTGTCGCACCAAGTTGGCGTGAGGGATGCCCAGGACACTACCACGACGCGACACTCGCTCTCCTTCCGCGCATTTCATATTTCCATGAACCCATCACTCTTCCTCAATCTTGACACCATTCAAATGGATGGGCATCGACCGCGCGATTTCTTCTTTTGTCTACCCATGTCGCTTCGTCCACCAGTGACGTCTTATGAGCAACAGTTTCCGGTGCGCCTACTATCGTACGACGATCTTCCAATCTTACTAACGCGTTATCTACTAGAGTTTCCATCCTTCTCTAGTCGTCAACCAGCTAATTCATCGATCCGTAAGACCGCCCAAAATTGTATACCTTCCGTTTCATGCGCTGACGGGGCTTTCTAGGTCCCGAGAATCATCATAGCAGTTGTCCACGACGATGATATCGTCAATGTCTTGGATTCGGTGAGTTTGAACACCCTCTCTCCGAAACAAGGCAGTTGACTGACCTACGCGCAGAACTGGCTACCAGACGAGAAAGAGCTACAACGTCTCATGACTGAACGCTTCGTTCTCGCTATAACACCTGGTACGCATCCACTACCCACATCGAATCTCACGCCACTGAAGACGTCCCTAGAGCATAACGCATACTTGGTGGATCGTTCAGAAGTCAAACGCGGAGTATTGGGACGCTGCTTCAGTTGGCTTCGTGTACCGCTGACGGCACTTGGACTCCTCGGCTTTGCAGCAGTCAGGCAGAAGGCGTAGATTATACCTTTCGTTCTTGTCGACATCCTTACAACGCGAACGTGTTTGGTTTTACACTCGACGACAAAGACTTTGTTCAATACCGAAGATGAAGATGCAGGGCCACGCCGCATACTGGTATCAGCGTAAAAGAGACCATTCGGGTCAAATTTTGCTCGGCTTTCGCGTTGACAATGTTTACAAGCGCACCGTGGCCGCCTTCATAAACACAAATAACATGAACTGCAAGAAATGGTGTATGGATATTGTTGGTGTACTAAGATCCAGTGATAAAGTATTCGCGGCCCACTCGCTCCCCAGCACTGCGTTCAGGTGTTTCCACTCACTGGGTCAGCCCGGACAGTGTATCGGGAGGTGCTGTACTTACCAGTTTCAGTCATCGGGATCCCGTCGAAGCGCTGTCTCACGATCTGTACCGATTTCAGTCATTTGCACACATTTTAGTCATTAAGCACGCCATATACTCCTACTACTGCACC
>QLPD01000785.1:0-51887 GCA_003314085.1 Hymenopellis raphanipes
CAGGTGAACAACAGCCAGGATCCCGTGATATCATGTACAAAAGCAGAGAACAATGGATGCGTCGGGTGGACGCAGGATGCGCCACAAAGGGTCATGACGGCGGGAGGCAAGAATGTGCCGGTGAATTGCCGGTTCCCACTTTTACTCCGACGACCGGACCAACAATCCACTTTTACTTTCGGCATCAATTCTCACTTCTACTTATACTTCTTTCCTATATACTCTTCTGAAAAGGTCATAGATGTAGGTCGAAGGAAAGGCAAACAATCTTGAACAATGCGGTGCGTGAGGTAGTGCGCAAGCACGGCACAGGAAATGTAGAGTATTAAGCAATGCATACAGCATTTCTACTCCGTCTGGACTACGCCATGGGGTTTGATAAGGACTGACAGCAGACATGTTCTCACGACACCGCATCGGAGAGCACTTTCAACCCCGGGCAGGGCACAGTTCGAACACCCTCTGATCGCTCAAGCCACCACCCTATCGAACGACGCACTCGAGTTCCTCCATGGACAACGGGTACTGTCCTACTCCCGCCCCCTGGGCCTTACAGGACGAGGTTCTAGTGGAGGCCTTGGAAACATACAATCTACCAAGAATAGAATCCCAGATGGAGACGACTGATCGACGGACAAGAAGAAGAATGGCACCCAAAATGAAGCCTTACGATCGACCAAGAGGAATGGCATCCAAGGTGAAGAAGAAGAATGGATCATGGGAGCGCCTGAAGACATTCGATGCCGACGCCATTCGGAAGATACTTGAACAGCCAGAGCCGTGGGGAGAGATCGATGCCCTGAACCGGGATTTAGCCCAGGGCGTGGCGGACACGCTACAGTCGGTACGTGGATTACGATGTTCTACGTGCACATATTTCTCACGCCTTACAGGTGCTCGACAAAACCTCGGCTGAGGATACCAATTATCGAACGAGGTGCACAAAATGCCTCCTTGAGTTGGCGGACAAATA
Source organism: Hymenopellis raphanipes (assembly GCA_003314085.1). Lineage (NCBI taxonomy): Eukaryota > Fungi > Basidiomycota > Agaricomycetes > Agaricales > Physalacriaceae > Hymenopellis > Hymenopellis raphanipes. The sequence continues at coordinate 974 of QLPD01000785.1, forward strand.
TAAAATTCTCCCTTCACGACTTTACCTTCCAGGGACTGCTGTTACTTTACAAGAGCCCAACTCGGGCAGAGGCCACAATGTGACACTTCTTTCATAGTAGCGCCGGTATCCCAATTCTGATTACCCATGCAGGTGCATTCTCGCGGTTCGATCGGAGGTTATCGTCTTCCCATTTGTGTGACGCGGTTGGTCATCGACAATGGGGAAATGCCTGTGAACCTTATGCCGGCGGCATTGATATGGAGCCAACTACAGCATGAGAACATTCTCCCTCTGTACGCTTTCAGCACAGATATTTTTGGTGAAGACCTCTGCTTTATCTCAGCCTGGATGAGCCAGGGTAATGTCCTTGACTTCTTACGTGAGAACCCAAGGCATGAGCGTCTTGGATGGGTTCGTCCGTCTCTGAGTTCTGTCTCGCAACTGACTTGAGCATGAACACAGGTACGGGATGTCGCTGTTGCTGTCAAGTACCTACATCATCTGGATCCTTGCATTACACACGGGTCTCTAAACTGTGTAAGAGCATTTCCTTTATGCAACGTGATCAAGCCTTACATATCCAGTAGGAAAAGATCCTTGTTCGCGATGATCTTCACTGCATGCTTTCAGGTTTCGAGAAAGGATTTCACTCGTCCTTGCCCCCCGAAACCGCACAGAATGTGCGGGCCATGGACATCTTCATGTTTGGGTGCGCTGTCATAGAGGTCAGCTCAACTTCGATTGAATGTGAATCACCTTCATAATGGTACTCATAGATGTACATGGGAAAGCGAATGAAGCCGCCATTCCTACCTGAACAGCATCTAACTGAGGTTCCAGTCACTCTGCAACGCAATGTCATTTCCTCATGTCTCAGCCAGGAAGATGATCGCCCCGAAGCGCATGTCATTGTTCGGGCTTTGTACGACATTGATAGGAGATATCTCACGCGATATGAGGCTAACTCTGTCCCACTACCAGCTCCTCACTTAGTACAAGCTCATTACCTAACACGCGTCGAACACCCTAGGCCAACCTCGGCTTTGAAAGGACTCCTGGGCCTCCGGGATTGGATAGCAAAAAATTGCCGACGACCCATTCTTGACAGTATGGCATCTGCCATACTTTGTCAGAGATTAAATGAAGCTGAGCCATGGAACGGCATCTCAAGAATGGTACAGGATCATCGAGTTCTTGTACAATCGGTGATAGATGAGCTGCAGCAGGTAAGTCCACGTTTCACTGCCATAACCGTCTAACGCTTGTTCAGAAACTTGACAAAATCACCGCAATCACCGCAAAAGACGCCGAACACCATCGAAAATGTGTGAAGTGTCTTCGTGTTCTGAGCCAGGAATACGAAGTTCTTCCATCGCAGTTGTACATTCGCAAAGCCTCATTTGAAGTGTTCAACAAGACTCAGCTTTGCGGAGGTGGATTTTCGGTGTGTCTACCTCACTTCTCACGGATAACCGAACCTCGAATGCCATTAATATGTACAGGATATTCACCAGGGCAGAATCATGGGTCAATTGGTGTGCGTGAAAAGTTTGAGAGTTCACCAAACTGGGGGACACGCGGCGGAGCATATGAAGAAGGTAATAACAACTCGCCGATGTTCATCTGAATTTTCTCAATACTCCCCGCAGATTCTTTGCCATGAGGCTCTTATATGGCGACAAGCTGCTCATGAGAACATCCTTCCCTTCTACGGTGTCAGCGATGACATCATCCCGGATGGTCTATGCCTCATCTCGCCGTGGATGAAGCATGGGAATGTGAGAGCTTACTTGGATGCTCATCCAGAGCATGATTGTCGTGGATGGGTACGACACGTCGTAATTGCCCGGTACTTATGACTGATGATACGGAAATAGGTTCGGGATATTGCTGCTGCGATGCAGTATTTGCACAGCCTCAATCCTTGCATTATTCACAAGGATATACGAGGTGTAAGAGGTCTATTTATCATTTGACTCCAGCTTCTGCTGACAGGGTCCTGCAGGCGAATATCCTTATCGGCGATGATCTTCGGGCGTATCTGTCCGATTTCGGAATCAGTTTTGTTGTAGAAACGCACCTCCCGGGAACAAGGACCCGAAGAGCAGGTAATGTTCGCTGGCTCCCTCCGGAGCTGGTCAACATGTTGCCAAGCGATTTCAAGAATATGGAAAAGTGGGACATCTACTCGTTCGGATGCACTTTGATTGAGGTCTGTCTTCCAATATTTTCTTTGTTGCTACTGAAAACCCACCAGATGTACACGCGGAAAAACCCGTACTCGGAGTTGACAACAGACGGTGCTGTCGTCAATCATGTTTCTCGGAAGATACTTCCTCAACGGCCGCCGCCTCACGTCCTCCCGGCTTCATTATGGCAGTCAGTAGTAGTCCCCTGCCTCTCTTCGGAACCATGTGATCGGCCATCTGCGGATGCCATTCTTGATATCCTTGGGCGGTTGGACTATGAGCCCTTCATCATCAAATACCTCTCTCCAAAACGGCGCGCTGAATCAATGCGATACTACGCCAGAACCGCTATCATAGACCTCGGGAAGTTTGATTCCCGCGATCCTTTCTCCGTGAGTGTCTTCGCCACATAGGGAACGATGTGGAACTCATTATCATTCACGTATAGGATATTAGCCATGCTACCATGTTTATTGAGGGTCGTCCGCGCTCTGTTTGTTTGAAACGGATCCGAGTTCATCCGCCTTTAGGAACATCTGTAGACGACGATTTCAAGAAAGCAAAAGAAGTTAGGACATCTTCCATTGCTCTGAGTACTGTCAGCTCACTGAATGTTCCCTAGATGTTTATTCGAGAGGCTTTCATATGGGGCAAGCTCAACCATGAAAATATCCACCCATTTTTCGGTGTAATCGAGGAGGTCATACCTAACTTTTATCTGATCTCGCCCTGGATGGCTGGCGGAAACCTCGTTCAATTCTTAGAAAAGTACCCAAGCCATGATCGCCTCAGAATGGTACGTGTGTTTACAATTATCCCGTATCCCCGCTGCTTGACGGCAATATGCAGATATGGGACATCGCTTCGGGTATAAAGTACTTGCACGAGTTCTCCCCTTGCATTGTCCACAACGGGATCCGAGCTGTACGTCTCGTGTTAACGCTCTCGAAATAGTGATACCACTCACGTTAGACCAACATCCTAGTCGGGCCGGGGCCTCATCATCGCTGTTGTCTGACAAGTTTTAGCAACAGTTTGGTCGCACATCCCAAAGCTAAAGGAGACGAAAGCCTACTACGCGCTACGCCGTTGTGCTGGCTTGCACCGGAAATGCTTACAGTCCGACCCCACTACGAGCATGATCTCCTCTGGCCAATGGATATTTATTCGTTCGGACGCACCATCATTGAGGTCAGGATACAGTACGCTTTCTTTCAAATGCCTGAAAGGTCATTAGATATACACCATAAAACCTCCCTCTGCAGATGGAAACGAAACTGACATGATAATAGGGGTAGGGTCGGATGCCCTTGTTCTGCAGCCGCCCCCAGAACTGTGGACAACAATTGTCAGGCCGTGCCTATCACGTTCGCCAACGGACCGGCCCTCTGCGGCGAACATCCTCGACGCGCTCTTGAAGCTAAATTCGACGTCAACAGTATCTACGAACCGACCATTCGCGAGAGGTTCGTTTGCTTCGCTGCTCGTTCTGCTGCGTACTAATGACCCTCAGTAGTGCATCAGATACTGTAGATGAAGAAATGGAGGAATAGGCAATACCTTCGGGCAGACAACAACAAACACGTTACTCAACATCATTGTATGACTCCTCCTCCTGCGTGCCAGCATAACAACACCACGAGACGGTTATCTAACTGTCTACCTATATATCAGCATACGTATCAGTTCTTCGAACAAGTCCCAGTATTTCGTACATGTTCCATCCTACTATATGTATCGTATGTCCGCAGTTCTCGTCCATGACCTTTCATCTCTACATGAAGAATGTTTAAGACACCGAGCCCTCCGGGTCGACAGCCCAACCCTCATTGACTTCACGCGTACACTAGTATGGAGCCCATGGAAACGTCAAACCGAACCCCCCCCAGTCTTTCCTCTAGCCAGCACCGCCAACCCGCAGACGTAGCTTCCGAAAAGAAAGAAGCCATACTCCATGCGTGCTGCTTAGACCATATCTCCGTTCTGCCCGAGAACGGACCACCGCGCTTTTGCTTTTGTGAACGGCTTTGAAGGAACGGAAAAGAACGTCCAACGGTCCATCGACAATTTGCATGGACCATGAGTTCAATAATCATTGGTGCACGCACGACAGTCGCCCAACGCGCTGCAGAAAACTGCAGTTTCCGTGGCATAGAGAGACTGACCATGCTGTGCCAGATATCCATTAAGCTCATTCATTCATGGGGGGACCGTCTTGATCACAACGATTCTCGATGTGCTCATACTCTGTACGAGCACTATGCTGGTGTAAACGTTCCCCGTCCAGAAGCTTTAGCACGATGAGATGAGGGCATAGTGATGTAAAGCCAAAGGAAAGACTTGGACGACGCGGGGGTGAGGGGCGGACGCGTATTGATCACTCAAGCCGTCCCATTGCCGCCGGTAAGTGTGTAGTGTGAGGTTGACGACGTTCGGGAGCACAAGGGAAACCTGACCGCGCGTGAAATTGTATATAGTGGGACAGTTGATGAGGAGTGCGATAATGATAGAATGGACGACGGCGAGGGCGGGACCGTGGAGGCGCAGCTTCTGAAGGCGACGATATAGTAAGCGCGGAGCTCCTCACGCTCTCAACGGCGCTACCCCAGGACACATACAGTCCGGGTGTAAGGATAGGTCTTCTTGTATTCTGTCACGCAGGGTAGAAGAAGCCGTGTGAGGACGTGAGATATGACACAGACAGGGAGGGGTGGCAGGAAAGAAAGCTAAGCGGTCATCAGTTGATACCTCAACAGCTAGCAATTGGCCAAGCATCGTCCTAGACGCCGGTTCTTTCCAATGGGAAAAGCTTGGGGATCGGTATGCCTGATCAACTTGTCCGTTGGGTACTACGAAGAGTTTGAGTAAGATAAAGCCATGCCAACTGGGAAACGTACCACCAGTGGGCCATCACGAACGGCTACGATACCCGCAGAGTCATATTCCATTCCTCTGGGATTTCTTGACCTTGCTCTGACGAAAACACAAATCCACTGGTATACCTGCGCCACTGTCAGCGCCGGAAAGACCAACAGAAAGAAATGGTGCGCACTCTTGAGCAATGCTAGACTCTAGCGTCTTTATTTCGGTCCATCCAAACCCAGCGCAGTCCGAAAACTTCGTGCAGATAGGCGCGTTGAACGTCGAATTAGGACGCTGAAGACGTCGGAAGGGCGATGGGCACCGACGGCGGACAATGGGAGCGGTAGCCACGTTTAGGTCGTATGGGGCGGACGACGAGGTCGTGGATGCTGTTCTGCTTGGGCTCCAGGGTAACTAGCGCAGAGAAGCGGTTTTATGCGAGTGAATTTATGGCAGCGATGTCACAGATGATGCGTGAGGTGGTGCATAGAGTCGACAGCCGTGAAGCAGTTCGGCGGCGTATGCAAAAGGTTAAGATCCGACGAGGAACCCTGCCAACGAGAAGCTTCAAATTGTCTGCGAAAAATTATTTAGAAGAGGGACGTCATTCGACTGAGGGAACTCAATACTGGTGGAGGATGAGATTGGCCACCTCCGCTATGCGGCGGCCACTACCAAACGTCTAGTATCCTTCACAACGTCTTCAACAATGGCTGCATTGACTATAGAACGGAGGATAAGCGAAAAGAAAACAGGATGAAAGAGATAAAAAGTACCTGAACGTGATCTGCGGTGGGTATAGGCGCGAAATTCGCGATGAGAGACAAAGCGTTGATAATGGTACATCCAAACTGTGTAGAAGGGAACAAACCATGACTGTATAAGGCCGACGATAATATGAAGCCTGTCAGCTTTGCCATCGATGTCTGGAAAACGAGGAGGGGCGAATATTAAATCTGACGAGCGGCGTGAGGTGGTGCATCATTCTGAACGGAGTCGACAGTCATGAGAAGTTTGGCGGCGTCTCAAAAGGCTACGATCCGACGAGGAACTACATTGCGTCGCTAACGAGAAGCCTCGGATTATGAGTCTGCCAAAATTGATTTAGAAGAGCAACATGATTCGACTGATGAACGGGAGCGTGGAAGGGAAGACGGGTGATGACATCCTGCTGGGAAGCCAGTAGCGCCGCCGAGATGGACAAGGAATTTACGAGATGTGAGATGATGGTAAACACGAAGAGAATGAGCGAGGTCACGGGTGAGGCTCTCCTGCTCCGGTAGTAGCATAGCTATGATTAGGAGGGTTGATGATGGGACAAGGCCGACGTTAATATGATGAGTGTCAGGTATGCCATCGATGTGGAAGACGAGGTGGGAGAATACTGCATCTGACAAGCGGTCGGATGGTGATGGGTAAGCAGCCCGTGGTGTATTATTCTGAATAGAGTCGGCATTCATGAAGGAGTTCGGTGGCGTATGCAAAAGGCTAGGAGCCGACAAAGAACCGAGAAGCCTCACTGCAAAAAAATTATTTAGAAGAACGGCATGAATCGACGGATAGAACCCACAAGAGGGGCGGAGGATGAGGCTGGCCACCTCCGCTATGCGGCGGCAGCTACGAAACGTCTACTATCCTTCGCAACGTCTTCAACAATGTCCGCATCGACTGCGGAATGAAGCCAGATCCATTCACCATGAGCCGAATAATAGGGAAATCGGTCGGTTTGTAGATGCCGGGTGAAGGCGAGTCAGAGACGGAGAAAACTTCATGAGCACTAAGCATGTGAAGAAAAGAGCCTCTCCGCGGTCGTTGAGACCAATATCGACGACATGATAATGGATGGTCGAAAGGCAAGAATATGGAACCCTAACCCTAGGCCTCTAGCATTTACTGAGACGGAATAGCGGTCCGGTAGCTCCGGCTCTCTACTACTTACAATCTTGCTTCAATCAAGGACTGCCCGAGACCAGACTGGTCGATGTTTCTGTTATGGATTGCCCGAGTCATTCTGACCGAATACTGCGCCTGAGTGCATACGGACCGCGATTTGACCGCGATGGTGACTGAGAGTCGGCGAATTTTAAAGCGCGAAGCCTACCCAGACGCGGGGCATTGTCTACATTAATATCGACGTTGGAGAACATCCCCAGGGCAGGCAGGTCTGTTGAACACTACGCCCCAGAGTCCGAACTGCACGCAGAGCAACTATAAACCATTACGGGATGGGGAGTAGGCGATCTTGACCGGCCATCACGCTGCTCTGGCGGTGCCAAGTTCCGATAATTATAGCAGCTGTGGGCGTAGGGCACAACTCTTCCTCGAACGGCCATCGCGCATCGTACCCCAGAGAGTGAACATGGAGGCCATAGGACTTACCGCCAGTATCATTGGTATTATCGAGCTTACAAAAAAGCTTAACGATGTCACGCTTACTCTAGCCGGCAAGGTGAGTAGAGTACACTTCATATTCACATCGAGTATACGGCCTGATATTCTCTTTTTAGCTTCCCAAGTTGGCTGCCGACTCTAGCACCGTTCTAACACGATCCATTCTCCGTGACCTGGAAGCATTAGACGCGTGTCTAAAGTCCAGCAGCGAAAAATTATCATTACAATCCAGTCAAGAGCTGTGCGATGCTTGCTCTACCCTCGAGCTGTGCGTGAAGCGCATTGTTTCGCTACTCCGCTGACAAAGATCATTTCCGCAGTTCACTATCAGGCTGCCTGTCAAAGTGCAATGCCATCAGCGCCCATTTTAACAGCGGGATGACTCGCATCAAGGCCGTCTTACACGGCCACACTACCGCCGATTTCGTCCTTCATCTGAAAAAGATTGAAAAAGAAGTATCGAATCTACGCTGGAACTTCACAGTAAGTCTTCCTTCTGATTTTCGTGTCATGAAGACTCGCCGCTGTAATTTCTTAGATGAAGGGTTTAACGCGGATTGAACTCGATACAATCCATTCTCTGAATCTGACCGAACGATTCCGTGAGGAGGTTCACCAGCGCCTAGACTTCATCGAGGACCATCTGCAGTTTCGAATAGCCAAGGCAGAAGCGAACCCCATTTCTGCCGATGCGCTTGTTGGAGTATCGAGACTGTCGGGTTTCCAAGTCATCACCTCTTTGGATCGTGCAACCAAAGTGAGGTCCTGTTGTCGTTCGGAAAGATCTCAACACTCATTGGGCACAACCATAGGACTTGGAAAAGCCTGCGACTGCTCTCGAAATGCAGTATTTACGATTAAAGGTTCAAACCCTCCAAGATGCCCTTCGACAAGTTCCTCAGGAGTACCGAATTGATCAACGCGATGGAAGTCGCTTCGAAGGAGAAGGAGGCACTCATCACTATCCCACCGATAATCCATCACAGCAGATCGAGGATGCCATTCTTCAGACAATCCAACTTCTGCAGATGCTTCGCCGAAGCGAGAAATCAGGAGCTTTGTCATTCCTAACGACTGTAATTTGCTTGGAGGACCTAGCCAAGCAGATGCTGGACCTTGGCATGTACGAAGATGCTCGACAAACATACACGCAAGTTGTCGACATGTATCGGGCCTCCATTCGGATCAATACTCCAGCATCAGTACTAGACGCCGGGCTGGCGCGCGCAATCATAGGCGTGTGCGCCGCTCTTCAGCGTCTGGGCGAGGCACAAGAAGCGATGCATCTCGTTCAAGAAGCAGTGCTCATCTATCGCTTCCTCGTTAACCAAGCTCAGTTGCCTTGGGATTACAAACCGGAACTCAGCATCGCACTCAACAACATGGCAAACTACACTCGCGACTCTGGCAAAGTTTTGGACGCCATTCCTGTTATCGCGGAAGCCGTCCAACTCAGGGAGGAGCTAGCCGCGAGGATGCCAGATGTATACAAAGCAGACTTGGCGGCTTCGCTGCTGAACGCGTCTACGTGTTCCAGTAAATTGCCGTATCTACACCAGCAGGCTCTAGATTTCGCTGACCGGGCCGTGGACATAAGTCGGCAGCTCGACACGCAGTCGCCTGGGAAATACAACACCCACTTGGGTGCCGCGCTGCATAACAGGGCCATCCGGTGTATGGTACTGTCGAAGTACACTGAGGGATACTGTGATATAATCGGGGCCGTCCGAATTAGAAGGAATTTGGCTTCCTCACGCCCTGATGTATACGGCGGAGGTCTTATACGATCTCTCAGTGTGGCGAAATCATTGGCAGGTCACTGCGGACACGCAGCTGCGGCGGACGCCCTCGAGGCAGAGGTACAGACGCTGTTGAAGCGACCTTGTAACCGCGAGGATATTCCTGTTACTTCGACAATAACTGTACGTCCCTATGTCAAAGAGGGGCCTTCGGCACGTTATAAGATCTACTACCGCGGAAGTGGCCATCTGGCCACCCCATACATCATGGATTCTGCCAGTACCTGTATAGATCACGTCATATCTGCAGGCTATCGAGGACACGACAAAGGCGGATTGATGAAGGAAGGAAGGAAGTACGTTACTCAGCTGGGTGTTAAGGGCACTGCTGAGGTGTAAGGACTATGTACTATGGCTATTGTACGTCCCTACGCCAAACTGAGTTTGCGCCTTTAGTCCCCAGACACCTGACACTATTATTCAACCAGCTATTGTTTTATGAATTATATGTATGTCTACAATACCATCTCTACCAGTGAGATTCCAGTACCGTCGAACTAGTCCATACTATTCGTTAGGAGAGTCCCGAGCTTAGACTTACCGCCTACATGCACAGTATGGGCACTTCAAACCTCTTGGAACTCGGAGATCGAACAATCGCACGCTCCTTCAAGCTGGCCGCATACACCTCCTGAAATCTATCGAAAGCGATCTGTGAATTAACCAAAACCGACTCGCATTTCCCGCGTCCATCCTTCATCGCCTTTAGCAGCTAGTACAGGCCTTGCCAACGACGGCTTGTTGACGACTTACATCCTTATCTCTACATACGTCATCCTCTCCAGTGGGTTCTCGAACACAGGAGGGTAGCTGTGGCGGGCATGATTGAAGACTAATAAGACCAGGCGCACGTAGATTCTCAAGTGAAAGACCCCCGCACTGAGGACTGCTCTGCTGTCATTGTCAAGCTCCGGTCTAAGAAGATGGGTGGCAATTCTGGGCCTTCACCATCTCGAACTCTGCATCAGCGAGGACACAAGACAGTCCTCGGCGTAATCGCCCATGCAGATTAGATGATTACAGTCCAAATGGTATGCTCAAAAGCGGAAGAAGGAGGAGCAGGCAACAAAGCGCAACAGGTTTGAGAGGCAGGTAAGTAGACGACCACGGTCCACTCGTACCAGTCAGAAGTGCAGCGGTAATGCGAACATTGAAAGCACATCCTTGTTGAATGTCGGATCCGCTACATTTGGTATCGCCGCAGAAACTTGAAGCATCTTTCGACTCTCTACCAGAACTGCTCGTCACAGCTCACACATCGTCCCTGGGTTTGAAAAGGAACTAAACAATTCGATTCTAACATGCTAGTACGAATGCAGAGTACAACACGACGTCCTAGTTGGCGTTCGGAACACAAACTAGAACCTGACAGTTATTAAGCTGACAAGCTATCAAACACGTCTTGTGAGAACCGAACCGACCCAAGGGAAAAAAAGGAAACACGTACTTCCTTGGGACTCTGCAAAGGCACAGTCGTGCCCGACGTCGTAGTGGTTGGAGCCGTTACACGCGTCAACTGGTTTCAAGCGTCAGTCATCACATATGTGGAAAAGTAGACGCTAACCATCGTTGTCGGCAAGAGCGTTCGTTTGACCAGCAAACAAGAACGCGGCGGTAGCAGCTATGAAGAGGATAGCGGAGAGCTTGTTGAAGAACATAGTAATAGAGCAAGTTGGATGATAGTGGTACTGGAATGGAGTCTAGTGCTGGTGATGAAAAAACTACCACATCACCTTGAGCCTTTTATCCCTTGTTCGTGAAAACAGCTTTCGAAGCAGTTCCAGACTGTTGCCTACGTACCGCGACTCTATTGGTGACGAAGAGAAGAGCATTGCCTCCTCTCGAGGATATGTACAATGGATACTGGGTACTTATCCGGCTGTACGCATTCAATCCTCGTGGACACCATTGAATTGCGCAGAAGAGCGGGCTTCACGGCACGGTGCGGGAAATACCTTGATACTTGCTGTTCATATCCTAACTAATCTGAGATCGCACGCTGAACGGTGCGCTCCTCGACAAGTACATCCGGAGCATATCGTTCCCCTGCCCGCGATGGGTGCTATCGTAAGTACTTGACGTCGACGGTTCAGGAAGCGCTGGCGGCGGTGTAAGTTCAAGAGCGAGCAAAGACGCAAAATGAGATGATAGCAATCTCACCAGATGTCATCAATCTCTACTGTCTTGTGGCATAACAGCATTCAGCACGGGAGAAACATTCGAGCTAGAGATAAGTGTTAAGCTAAACGACGAAGTAAACAGCAGAAGTCCTCTACTGACGATAAGTTGATTTCATAGTTGTAGCATCACAATCTGTCCGCTATTTCGGTTTGAGACCGAAGCAGTTTCCGCCACAACGAGCGCCGGAGCAGCATCCGGACGGAGGAGGCGAAATAGCTTCGCCTCTTCCTTCGGTGGTTGAAGTGAGCCTGTGCAACAATCCATCAGATTCTTCGTGCACAGCGAACGGGAACCAGACACAACCAGCGCCAAAACAGCATTAGGGCTGGCGATAATGAACAACTTGGGGTGTTACTTTGCTGGTTGAGGTCCTTTCTTGACGATAAGTTAATTTCGTCCTGGCATCCTGATGTGGCGCAAGTGACAACCTGTCCATTCCTTCGTGTACCGCGGGTGCATAAGCAGTTCCCGCCGCAACGAACAGCATTCAGGTGTTACTTCGTCGGTTGAGGTCCTTTCTTGGCGATAATTCAATCCCGTCCTGTCGTAATTCTGTGGCGCGCTCGAATTGATGGAGACCATGCCAGTCCAAGGAGACGGTATCTGAGAACGAAAGAAACACCGAGGTCAGTCTGACTTCATATAAGAGGCGAGAGCTACAGCAAGATTCCATACCAATCTTCAAACACCAACAAGCGCTTAACTCGCACTCTCATCGTTACTCCTTCGACAACCATGTTCATGCTCAAAGCCTCTTTCAACCTCCTGTTCGCTATCGCCGCACTGACCATCGGCGCCAACGCGGCCGTGCACAAGAGGATCGCTGATAATGACGTTAAGTTACTAAACGATATCGTGGCGAAAGCGCTTACGCTCAAGCTAGTCGATGCCTGCAATGGCTCCAACCACTACGACGTCGGCCACAGTTGCGCCTTCGGCGACTCCCAAGGAAGTGAGGATACTTGCTCGTCGCCGACGAAAGGATACTGACTAGAAACCTCCACAGCCTGCCAGCTCAACGCGTGCCAGAACTTGATATGCATCCCGAATGCTAACTAGAGTCTGTCGGTCAGAGTGCTCCGCTGGTCGGTCCTCATGTCGCTAGACTTCTTAAATATTTGCGACGCAATAATATGATGAAGCTTGCAACCAAATCCCACACACATCCCTTGGAATGCTACCTTTCCACTTGAACATCGTTGTCGGCTCAGCTTACAAATGACAAGCATTCTTTGCTATTACTATTAGATCGGCGCGACAATCACTCTGACAACCTCGAAACACCAAATCAACCTATTACTGTTCAGCACCGTAAAATATCTAATCAAAGAAAGCGACGTACCTATGGGAAGACGATAAAGGTTCGCCAATTCACCTTTGCGCACATGTTCAGCGGTTTGATCCCGACGGGCGTCCTGAAGGGAACGAGAAAGACCGAAGAAGTGATGGGTGCAAGGCGAGGCGAGGCCATCAGGCTCAGTACGCTGATAAGGCGACGATGGAGACGCGGCGCAACATGTTTGAGAGGCAGGTAGACGTCCACTAGTACCAGTCAGAAGTGCAGCGGTGGCGCGGCTGGTACATCCCACAATCCCGAGCTCCATGGCATCCGAAAGCACTACCTGCTGTCCATGCGCGGTGCTTAGACATATTTCCGTTCGGCGCGAGAACACACCACCGCGCCCTTGTAAACGACTTTGAAGGAGCAGAAAGGAGCGTTCATCGACAATTAGCGAATGGTGGATGGACCATGGACGAATGGGTCGCGCTCCGATTCGGTTCTAAATGACGAGGGTGCCTGCAGTCGCCGTTAAAAAGGAAAGCATAGGGAAAGAAAAACGTACTGTTGGTATTCGCTAACGCTAGGACGCCCAACAAATTATCATGGCACGTCAAGGGACGTTCCAATCAATCGTACAGAGGTCATGCTGTCGGATGCCAATGAACTGTGCGCCTTGGGCAGCCACGTTCTGTACTAGTGCCGCAATGTTTGTGGGGACGTCCGAACCGATCCAGTAACTTCGTCCTCCTTTTTCACCAAAAGGCTTTTGCGGTTACATGAGTATTTCTCCAAATGCCGGGCGCAGCGTCCTTTCGAATTTTTGGGACCTGGCAGCGGTCGTAGGTAGTGAGGAGAACCAAGTACGGCAAAACGATAATGACGGCGAAAAGAAAGCAGGGTACGATCACGTGCTACCTTTCCATCTTTCCTTAAACTTAAAGCCTTTCACCGGGAACGTTGGTACCGGGCGTTGATGGTTCCAACGCCGGCGGAATAGCATCGCTGTCTGCAGATTCGATACTAGATTCTGTCGAACTATATGGAGGCGGGGTGGCTTCGGCCATGATGGTTAAGAGGAAAGGCTGATTAGCTTGTCCAGTGAGAGACGCTGGATGGACCGCGGATGGGAAAGCTTGATCGGCCCGACTGCCGTAGGCCAAAATTGACCTGACCTCTTGCTCCCTACCATGAGCATCGCCGTCGCCGTCGTTCCTGATGTAGTTAAAATGTGGTAGGCGTTGAAAGTTGGTCTTCGTCATCCATAGACGTCATGTCAAGATTGTTTGGACTGACCATGATTTGTCGATTCAGCGAAGCATTTCCAAGATGTCCAAGCCCACGACTGCTTAAGAGCCTAGCAATATAAGGCTGAACCTTTGAGACGCCTAGCGTAAGTAGTGGTGAACAGGCCGTCTAATCTTTGTTCTTAGGTGCAAGATATTTATATCCTTTGACCCTAGAACATGATGTGATGAGCAGATTTCCGCCATATATGCGCATTGGTGGGCAGTGACATTCATCTCGTCAAACCCACGTCCCGGCTGACATGAGACGTTTTATACAGCCTGGTGCCTCTATCCGCTCTTCCTGCCCTCCTCCACCATGGCGACGAAAGGTAAGTTCAATCGCTGTCCCACGAATGCCGCAGGCTCACCATCGCTGGCTGTCTAGTTGGAACGCCTCAAGATTATGAACAACAATATGCGGAAGATCCACCAGGCGCCGAATGCAGTCCTAATGCCCGAGTCTGGCGGGTCTACGGCGATGAAGCGCGAGCACTAGATGCAGCTATGGTTGGAAATCTGCGTGAAAATTCCGACGTGCTCCTTGTTTTTGTACGTCCTCAGAATTTCCTGAAAAATCGTGAAGTAACAGAGATTTAAGGCCGGTCTATTTTCCGCCGTCGTGTCGGCTTTCGTCGCGCAGACGTCGCAAAGTCTCCAGAGAGATTATAGTCCCGTCACTGCGACACTCACATATGAGCTGGTGCAACTTCAGCGCGCTCTACTAAACGGCTCCGATGGCGCCACAGTGGCAACTTCATCTTGGACGCCCGACTCTTCCTTCTCACCATCCACCACCGACATATGGGTCAACGGACTGTGGTTCGTTAGCTTGACACTGAGCTTAATCACGTCCTTGATCGCCGTCCTGGCGAAACAGTGGCTTTCTCATTATGTCTCGATGCACTCAACCTCTGCAACGCCTCTTGATCAGGCACGCATCCGACATTTTCGCTATACCAACTTTCAAGCGTGGCGCATCCCTTTGATCGTTGGCCTCCTTCCCTTCCTTCTTCATATTGCCCTGGCCATGTTCCTAGCTGGGCTCGTCATCTATTTGTCAGCTCTGGTACATTCCCTCGAGTACATCATCGCTGCTATTACTTCTGCCACCTTCCTTGCATATGCCCTAGCGGTGGTGATCTCAGTCATAAATCCCGCATGTCCATATCATACACCACTTACCACAATTCTTGATATCCTCCAACAACGATTCATATCGTGTTGGCTGCGATTTGGCCGGGCAACATCGATCAACCACCTATCCCCGCCTTCGGTTCCTGCAAGAGCGTTCAAGACACGGTTGACACTGGACGAGAGAGAACAGCACATGATCAAGGCTTCAGTTGATCGACTGGATCCTGAGGTTTTACTCTGGCTCGTCCAAATGTCCTCCAATCCATCTGTCCACAGCATTGCGATACAGGCCATGGGAGGCGTGTCAATTGTTATGGAGCCGTACATTGCGACGGGTCTTTCTGAAGAAGAACATGCGTGGCAGAGTCACCAAGCGCTCCTGGAACACAGTCTTGACCTCGTGACAGATGGCTTCTATGAGCCCAAGGAAGCGCATGAGCAAAGAGTCAGCCGCCTCCTTCATGTGCAGCGGCGGTTTGCCCCAGAGCATGTTAAGAGGGCCGAGGCGCGATTGACGTGCAGGCTACTTCCGCGCTTCTGGACCAAGGCTTTCAACTCAGAAGTTGCAGAACCCTCAACTCTGATACCAGTTTACTTGTTGGAGATGCAGCAACATATTCCGGTGTCTCGTCCAAAGTACTGGGTTCCATTTTCATCCTATGTTCCCCATGTTCTAGCTCATGGAGCTCTCCCCTGGCATGTTTGGAAAGCTCTATTTGACCAGGTAGATATTTCGGTAATGTGCAAACTGGGTTGGGAGCACGAGTGGTATGCTGAGGAATTCTGCGCGGCCTACATTGAACACCGTTCAGAGCCTTTCGCGCCAATTGTAGCCGACTTCGAAACTCGTGTTCTCAGATTCTCCGATGTTATTGCCCATTTTCATAAGGACATTGATGACCATATCCTCCGTTCCACAAGAGAGTTCTGGCAACCACCAGCTGTAGCACAACAAGAACTGCCGGAAAGCTCAGGGGTCGGGTCAACGCATGTTCAACTTCTTTTGTGCATCTTTGGATTTCTGTTGACATGTCGCCGGCCGAACCAAGCATCCAGTGACAGCATTTCAGCTCCCACCCTCCATTCTCCCCGATCTCCTTATTGTTGGTCCTGCGGGCAGCTGTTCCAGTATGCGCTCTGGAGTGTTGAAAGTATCCTACATGCCAACCCTCCACGCTTAGCGGAAAGCAAAGCCCTTGAAGCCTTGATGAGTCGTATCATTTCTTCCCAACTCTTCGCTGAACAAAGAGGCTCTCTCATTGAAGGGGATCAGAACGACCACTACCTGTGGGAAATCCGCCTTAGTGTGACTGGCACGTACGCCTTCATGACATGCGATCCCACGCTCTCTGTACCACGCCGGGTCCGCGGTCACCAGTGGCGCTCGTCCGCGGAATCCTTTGTTACTCTTATGCGCGTCACATTCTTCCCAACATTGAACGAGACACCCCGAGCTATTGAATACCTCAGACTTCACTGTGTATCTCATATGTCGGAGGGACTTGGGTATTATTGGCAGCAAAGCAGCATTGATGCTACCTATGCGGCGTTTCGCGAAATGGATGTCCTCAAGTTCATTGATCGCCTCAAGCTTGTAGACTTGGCTTTATCCCCCCTGGTTGATGGTTACATCTGTGGTTTGTTGAGAGCTGTAAATGTGCAAGACACAGCTGTTGTTGCACCCTACGTTCAGTATCTGTGCCAGCCGGATAGTCTGTTTACAGCTCTAGTCGTTACAATGTTGGGAAAATGTGATGGGCCGATGGCTTTTAGTGTAAACTCTGCCGAGCTGGTGACGAATCTTTTGATTAAGATCGTTAAATTGTGTCAGACGAGTACTGCCGCCCGGGAGGATCCCCTTTGGACTGCTGTCTTGTTGAGGCTCGAGGAATTCTACACGGATGACAAGGTTCATCATTATTACCCTGGCGAGGGTAATAAGATGACTGAGACCACACCTAGCACCAGCCAGTTCTTCCGGGATAAGGTTAAGGAATATACGATGTGGCTCAGAGCATACCTTGTACAACAGGAGACTGGAGAGGGATCCATCGTTGAGGTATGTATATCGTTCGTTATTATTGACACACATCATTCATGGTGTGCATCCAGGTTGATGTTGCAGACTCCCAAGGAGATCCGTAGAGGTCTATGCCTAACGCACACGGAACGGTCTCTCCCTATCAACCCCCGGCGGCCCACCCTTAGGAACAAAGTAGTCGTTGTCATTTTGCTCGTCGATACCTACTAGGTAGCCCTTGTCGTCGCCCACCATGTAGGAATAGTGAGTGTGTACAGCAAAATCGATGTCTTAGAAATATCTATCAGTCTCGGATGCGGCTTTCTACTCATATTTTACTAGTTTCTCAATCTCCGTTGCAGAAGGCGCTGATTCCCGTGCATGCAGCTCCTTGGCCGCCGGATACGACGATGAACGTTCGACCATAGATCGCCACACAAGTTTGTATGCCTGTGGCCGCCGCCGTTGCCCTGAAAATGAGCCTTATAGTACGAGCACTGAGAGACTTTAAGTAAAACGTGATAGAACAAGGTATTCGAGCTGGCTGAATTACATTTAAGTTTTCGTCAGTAACCAATGCGCTCAATAAAAAAAAACCAAGAATGTCATCAAGTCGCTAAATAATGCCCCTGAATGGCTGGCTTTCACCCCATTCCACCGTCAAGACCGCACGAATGACTTTCCAACATACATCCGCTCGGTGGTATAACCTCTTGGGAACGAGGAGAACGCATAATCGCAATTCAGCGTCGTTCCCGTCATGAGCATCATGTGTAATGCATCTGGATTCCACCGTGTCGTATATGATTGGGATATCTTCATCCAACGTGTCGTCGCAGAAGCAGGATCTAATGTCCAAAACACTAAGCGAAGGGAGCCTCGGGGGGACGGTACTCGAAAGCATCAGACCACATATAAATTCCCTCGTCATCCCTTCGTCCCGAAGTCGAAACTCCTCAACACCGGGGACTTGAGAAAGGAAGTCAAGGAGGTTCTGGGTGGCGCCGGCGTGGCGGCTCATGGCGGAAAGGATCTCGAGCTTTGTCAGTTTCGTAGCAGCCCCGATGTCGACTGGGAAATGAACGACGTTTGTGGGGGAATACTGCAGAACAAGCTCGGCAAGGGAAGGGAATTTCAAGCTGGAGAGAAACTCTTTCAAACGTCCTTCGTCTGCTAAATGCATTTCGGTAATAGCAAGGCATCGAAGTTGAGGCAGGGTAGTGACACCCGTGATGGGAGAATACGTGCCGCCCACAACCACGTCGAGCTCTTCAACATTGAGAAGCCTGGGAAGGCGCCGTTGTGCGGCTACTTCAAAGGCAGGGAATCTCCGTACTATAATGAATCGATGCCAATGGAAGTGGATATCCTAAATGAGTCTCCAGTTACGGTCGCAGGTACAAAGAGATTGCAATGCCGGTGCATTGGTCGATTTGAATGTGTCAACTTTTACCCGTGAGCGGCAGATCGCGGTGAATATCCAAGGCGGGTATTTTGGACTGAGGGAGTCAAAGTCGCAAGCCTCCGTTCCTGACTCCCAGGAAGGTAAACAGTGGGAGAAGATCCGGAGCAAAATCTCATCCGGTACGGAGCGAATGGGGTGCACAAGCCATTTCGCATCAGCGAGGTGGGATTCAGCTTGATCGTGGGCCTGAACTAGGACATCCAGTACTTCCCTGGCCTGTGAGATCTTTTCCCGGAGAGCAACGATGTGCTGAGGGTAGTTTGCGATAATGGCACGACAGCTTTCGAGTTCCTCTTTGGATGGACTGTGACCCTCACGGAAAAGTTGCTGGACGCGCGGTGTCCTGGGTTGAGTCCGGCCAGCGGGATGCAGGATGGCAGATGTGCAATCATCACACAAGAGGCGTGAAGACATAAGCGTCGTACTCTAACAGTAAGATCAGTCTCTATGGAATGTAAGCGTCGACGGTTGTCATACCTGTACGCCACTTTATATGCGGAAGGTTCACGGGGATGGTTCAAATTCCTGCACAGATATTACATTCGGTCTACAGAGAGCGGAGGTTGACTTACTTATTAAAAGTGCGTGCTAACTTGTATACCGAAGCCTGTTAGACGCGTCGATAAGACCAGCGAATGCGCGTGGAGCTTAGAAGGGCACAATTTCACGCGGCGTGGTATTTCAGACGCCTGGTACACCGTGTCAGAAACGGACGAGAGTCAAAGATAGCTGATGATGGTTTCTGGCAAGTGGAAGCCGTGATGTAACGATGACACGTGGAGTGACAGTATCACACATTCCCCAAAAAAACCTGATAGGCATCCCCTAGTGTTGTCCTCATCCCACCTGGTCTGTGCCCTTAAAAATTGGAATTTAGCTCTAGATATACGACTTCTGCCATATCAGTAATTGCGTTTAATTCTGCTCTGCCTTGCATTTGTTTCCTCCATTTGTCTCCTCTTATCCCGAGTCCTGACCACTTCAAGTGCACAGCTTATAGCAGTGATCAAGTGTTGAAATGAGGCCGTTTCACCAAGCGTGGAGTTCTTGGCGTGAAATTGAGTCAGACTATGAGCTACAGTACATATCCTACAACAGTTGGAAGAGTAAATGAGAGTGCGTGGGGATGACTGTTTGAACAATAAGTATAACGAGCGTGATGTATCAGTCTGGGTATATACAGTTTGTTGTTGTTGGTGATGATTACGAGTGTCATGGAGAACGAGCACGCCCCAAACCTACGCCATGACTATGTCCTCCGACGCATGCGCATGGGACACAGCACGCGTCGCGCCACCTGGCACCTCGTTCTTCTGCCCCTGAATCGAACTCGAACTCGCCCAAGGAACATACGCCTTCTCTGCCACCTCGCGCTTTTGCTTCTTCCACGGATTCTCCGCCTCCTCTCCAAACATATTGCGCTCAACCGGCCCAGGAGCCCTGCGCTTGCGCTTCAGCGACAGAACTTCATACCCTGGCACCCCAGCCGGCGTACCAGAGCTTATAACCGGCACAACAATACGCTTTTTTGGGTCCTTAGGAGATTCGCAAGGCTGACGGCGAGGCTCGGGGTCTTTGATCAAATCCCACCGAATGAGCGCGGAGAGCTCGCTAGCGGAAGGCGGCTCCTTGCTCAGCTCGGGATGATGATACACCCCGTGCGCGATGGTCTGAAAGACCTCCTTCACCGGTTCGCGTTTACCCACAGTGATGCCCTCGAACACCGGCGGCTTGGACTGGACGTACTTCGACTCGGGACAAAGCTTCAAATCCGTGTTGAGGGTGAATGTGGGCATGAGGATGGGAACGGGGGTGAAGCTGTGGGGGGACATGGAGTCTTCGAAGGGGATTTCGAATTCGAGCTGGAGCGTGGGGACAATGGAGGGGAGGATGGGTTCGCCAGAGTACTGGCGCAGGGGAGGGATGATGGAGATGCCTTCGTCATCAAGAGATTCGAAGGGTGCGGTGGCGGTGGTGAACCTTTGGGGAGGGTGCTCAGGGAAGTAATCGTCGTAGATGGGAGGCGCGGACGCGACTGCTTGGAGCTCGGCGAGGAGATCGTCAACGGAGGGGGAGCCGGGGCGGGTAGGCGGTTTGGCGGTAGGCGGTTTGGCGACAGTGGGTTTGGTGATACGCCGTTTAGTAGCAGGCGCCATTACAGGAATGAAATGGGAGAATGAATTGCTTGTGTCTTTGAACTGCTATGCTTGAAAAGAGCCTCGACCAGGAGGTATTGAATGTCGGGAGAGAAAGCGATTGTGAAGAAACTGGGCTGAGTGGGCGTCCTCTTTATACCGTCCTCAGTCGTCGTTTGTCCCGGACAATGGCAGTCCACAGGGCTAATGGTGGCCAGCCCAAAGAGGAAAGAAATTGGCGTGTCCACAAGGGTCCTGCAGGTGTTGCCATTTGTGGACGATAATGGTCGTGGCTGAAAAGGCCTTTGTCACGTTGCCGCGAAAGAGGAGAACAATGACCGACTGTCGAGTGGCCAGCCTTGTGCCAAACTGCAGGTTCTGCGTGTCTACTAAAGACGACAAATTAAGACGATATCAGCGTGACATGAAACATGAACAGCCGAAGCCTGGACATGTGGCGCAAGTGATCTTAAAACGGGTTAGAAGACGGTTCCATACATAACAAGCAGCATAAATGCGCACCATTCCTGAAACTGAGACGAATGTCTACGCCTTGTCCGCGTACGCCCACCAGTTTTGATCAGGTAATGATAATGAATCTTCAGTGTAGAAACAGACCCTGTAATGACCAGGCGAAGGTGTTCCCCAAGAGATTATGCCAGACAATTTGCATCCCCATCTAAATAGCCTATCGCCATCAACGTCTCGAACTAGAACGAAACGATAAACATGCGACATGCTGAACGACATCGATATGAAGGCCAGCAAGTCTCGAAATAAGGAGTCCACAAAAACAGCACGAAAAGGGCGGCTGCAACGGCAAATTCTCTTCTCTCTTGAATGTAAAAATGAAGTAGACGTTGGCATCAAGTCGATAGAACACGAGCCCCGCGCGCGCCCTTTTGAGGAAAACAGGAGCATGGGGTGAGGCGGGTCATGGCGTTTGTAAGGTAGATAGATGCAGTCTGGCAGGAAGACCAGTCAGGAGTCAAGAGACATGATACACGAAAGACGGCGTACGGATAAGGTGAGTGAGCTGTTGCACTCGTGCGTCACTGGCTTTGAAGCGCCGCCTAAGGAAATAGTCCTCCTTTTAAATACTCGGTGATTCTTATGCGAAACTCTTGAATGGCGATGAGGGCGTTGTGGTCTGTCTCCTAACGGGAAAGTCGTCCATTCTGGGTAGACGTGCGAGCTATTCGGTGCCTCGAGAGGCCACACTTGTCACAGTATTCCTGCCGCAGACGCGTGTCGGTCAAGTTGGGCCTGACAGCGTATTCTTGCCAAAATGGACAGCAAGCTGGAAATCGATGTTGGTCATGATAAATATTGCAAAGGCTATACGCACTGAGTCCTATCAGCTTCAGAGACAGATGCCAGATTGCAGCTTTTGAAAGGTTCCGACGCCGCAGAGCGGCAGCTCATAGCAAAACCTTCATAAACGCCAACCCGCCCGTGAACCTTATTCCTCCGAGCGCTGACAGTGTGCATGGTTACGGTCCGCTCTACACGATTCCGCCTTCTATTGACAAAGCTCCCTATATGGGCGGCCGAGAAATCATGACCGCTGAACACGTCGTTCGCAAGCCGTTTTCAGAATGCAGCAAGAACGTACGGCGTCTCGAATATTTGCAGAGCACTCTGCACGCATATCCTCCTAGGCTTCGCGGAACGCCTGGATCCTCCACCAAATTGCCGAACACGCTCCTAGACTCCGTATTGTCGACATTCCTGGATATTCTTGAGCGACAACGTAGATATTTCTGCTTCCGCGAATTGCCCGTCGGCGCTGGCAACGGTCGTCGCAGCGGGGAAAATTTTGCAGGAATGTTAGGACTTCGCCAAAGCCCGTGGGGCCCGCCGAAACGCTAGGCACGTTCGCCACGCAGTGGAGGTTGCTCAAGAATCGAGGCCGTCGATGGCTATAATAAACCGGTCAGATGACAAGTTACGAAGACTGTGAAAAAAAACTGACAGTGAGAGAATGGAAGACGACGTCTTTGAACTCGTCGGAAACTTCGAGAAGACGTTCAACTGGAGATGCCCGCTGCGGTGTCCGTGGTCGCTCCGGAACTGCAGTTTCAGGATGTCGATTAACCCTAGCGCGACAACTGGTATCGTGAGCGTCCTCTAAGCTGGGTCGCCTGACAGCGTCGTGCTCTGTAACCGGGAGCTGCTTGGTGACTATTGGACTAGATTGGCAAGGGTCGGACAATAGCAGTCGGAGTCGCTCGGTTGGAGGAAGGTCATTGTAGATGTAACGACGCCGGTAATAATAACGGCCACTGCGCGTCAGCTCGACGAGGTTCGGGCGTGTGGAAGGGAAGACAGGTGATGACATCCTGCTGGAAGCCAGTAGCGCGGCCGAGATGGACAAGGAATTTATGAGGTGTGAGATGGTGGTAGACACGAAGAGAACGAGCGAGGTCAAGGGTAAGGCTCTCCTGCTCCGGTAGTAGCATAGCTATGATTGGGAGGGTTGATGATGGGATAAGGCCGACGTTAATATGACCAGTGTCAGGTATGCCCTTGACGAGGTGGGAGAATACCGCATCTGACAAGCGTTTTTTGTCGGAGAACCTTCGGATTGGATTGTGAATCTGCAAAAACATTATTGAGAAGAGCAACGTGATTCGACTGATGGAACTCACAAGACCGGTGGTGGATGAAGCTGCCACTTGCACTATGCGGCGGCAACTACCAAACATCTAGTATCCTTCGCAACGTCTTGAACAACGTTCGCATCAACTGCGGAATGAATCATCCTAGGCCATTCGCACACAATTATTCGAAAAATCTGATAGGTCCCACGGAATTTGTTGGCGGTCTGGACCCAGCATTCAATATCGGAAGTGCGGAGAATAGCCGCGTAGAGGTGATATCGAGGACATGATAATGGATGGTCCTGGTCCCCTGGTCCAAAGGCAAAGATCAAGCAAAGATTATAGAACCCTAACCCTAAGCTTCTTGCAAGGAAGAGCGGTCCGGCAACTCCGGCTCTTTTCTCTCCACTAGGTGCTTTCTACAACCATTCCTCCCGACTAGAATAGTCTGGAATACTGTAATGCTGGTATCAATACTTTAGCAAGGCTTAAAAGAGATGATCCAGTTGACAGAACATTTCCAGTCAAGCAGAAGGAGATCTCAAGGAGCCTGGTTTCAAGTTGTACAGTTCATACAATGCCATTACTTCCCAACGCGTCGTTTCACTGCTTTCAGTGAGGCTGTAACACAAAACAGTTTCTACATGTGCGCAGGCGTGACTCAGCCTCCCCTTTTAAACTCGGTGAAATTGTACACGCGGACAGCGGCGGACTGACCATCTTCTGAGGCCTAGCGCGGAACACCTAACGCTTGGGTGAAATGGCTAAGAAAAATATGAAGTGGGAACGTCTAATCGAGCCTTCTCAGATATGCAAGGATGGGGACATGAAGCAACTAAGAAAGGAAATGTGGCGTCAGTGAAAGGCTACTGGAGGCAGTGTTGTCATTAAAGGTAAAGGCTTTAATAAATAAAGGCCTTTAGTAGCCCTTTATTGAAGGGCTTCAATACTCATAGAATCTATTAAAGGTCTTTTAAAGACCTTTAATTAGCAGAGGGATGGGAAAGCAGTGGTGAAAAAGATGATAAGTTGTCTATATTGTATAAGCAGCAAGCTATACTGCTGACAGCTGCTGCCAGCTAGCAAAAGGCATAGCTGCTATCCATATTGGCAGCCTTATTTAGTGGTAATACAAAGCCTTCCATAGATGTGAAGACACTGAAGGTCTGCTGTAAACCACTATTTAAAGAGGAGGAACACCATATGGAGCTGATGCAAGCAGGGTGCTTAAATGAGCTACCTAATGATGACATTCTGGAGGGCTCAGATGGCAAATTTGAAGGGTTGTAAAAGGCTTTAATGGCTGACCTTTATTAAAGGTTTAATAGACGTAAAGGCTTTATATACCTTTAATATGAAAAGTGGCCTTTAAAAGGCCTTTAATGACAACACTGACTGGAGGACACAAAGCGTGGGAATTTGTTCTCAGGTCCCGGATCATCCAGCTGTGATACTATCCTTGATCGGGAAGTGAAATCGCGTCTAGAAGTGAAATCCTGCCAGTATTTGGCTTCCCTATATCGCAATTGCTATCGTAGCACCTCTCGATTTTTTTGTAAGATGCTTTAACACTGAAAGAATGAGTGTGTAGAAGTACGAGGCCACCGGGTCACTGAGTCTTGAACACTGAATTTTGAATGGCTGAAATCGAGGCGTGATACGATTTCACTACTCGTTCAGGCCGACGTGCAAATTCACCCTGACCTCGGATGGTCCTGGGACTTCTCACACAGGTTATATATAATATCTAGATAGGACTCGATGCAAAATACCGGCGAAGAACAGCTATACTCGATGAAAAGGTTCATCGAGAACAGGAAGTGAAATCGAGAGTGACAAATTTTCAAACCCCGCTCGGCAGCCCCTGCTTTTCACGCATAAGTGGAGGTGTAGTCTCGTTCCCGACGTTTTAGTGATATCTCTCGCCTCGTAAACTCGGCGCCATCGGAGGATCGGACCGGCGGAGTTTCAAAAATGGTGCAGAGATATCACTAAACGTCTGGGGCATTTCGTATAGAGAACCACCACGTCCTGTCACATTTCCAATATCATTCCAATTTGACACTGCGGTATCGACGTCATGTAAGGCTCGGCATGGACTAAATAGGAGTAGAACGCCGCCTCTCCCGCCCACTATGAGCGATATTGGTACAGATCCTGCATGGGCGGCTCTTTTTCCTGACCATAACTCGCTTGACTTTGAGGAATTATTTCCTGAAGACTCCGACTTCGATTTTGAGGAAACGGATGCCTCAGAGGACGAATCAGAGGAAAATGCGCTACCCTCACTTCCCACTCCCGCTAATGAACCGGAGCCGATGCCAGAGCGTCCGCCAGTCCCTTTAAAAACCATCCAAGAGATTCTCCTCTTCATGGGCAGCCGCGGGTTAGATCTGGGAACATTCATGGACGCTGTACTTTGGGGGAATTCTGACTGCACGTCTGATCCCTCAGTTCGCGGTGCTCATGGCACCTTTGATCCTCCAGCGCATGTGGAAGCCTCCTCATATCGAAGAATGGAGGGCTCGGCAACGTCCCGCGCGCAAGGTTATGCACAACTTTATTCAGACAACATGGCTTCGCCTCCTTTCAAACGACATGGAGGATCTGGGGAAATGCTTTCACTCTCCAAAGGGAGATGATATCACAGAGAAGGCATTGACCAGTCTTGACTTCACCGAGTTATTCAAGACGACACAATCCGTTGCGCCGAATCTATGGGTGACAATGTTCTCATTAGCATCGACAAAGGAGCAGAGGGAACGGAACAGTAAGAAGGATCCGGTAAAGGTGAGCATAACTCGACACTGCGAAGATTTGTCAGCTTAAAGAGTCCAGGTCATATTGATGGTTATTTCGATGTTGTCCTATTCGCGATCGCACAATCGAAATCTTTTCCAAAAATCACTTACCATATACATGAAATTCTGCGGTCTATCCTCGAAAGCATTTGACTCGCTTCATGCTCTCAGAGTCACCATGAGCCACAAATGGACCACCGAGTGCGTCAGCCGAATATCCAGCAAAGCCATGGATGAAGTCCGCCAGTTGATGTCGCTATTCCAATGGCTCATATCCTACGACAATATCCAGCTCTCCTTTCGCGTCTTCTCGCAACGGCTCGAAAATCAGAGTGAATTTGGAAACGGGTGCGCCGCCACTGTGTACATCAAACAGAGTGCCAAACCATTTTCCGCAACGGCCAATCGCGACTTTCAGCAGCAGCGCGCAATTGGTCTCCGCAATCCCATCACACCCAAGGATGTTTTTACTCTTGCTTCTCAGCATAGTCCTGCAATCCATGCTCGCATGTCCTACCATGTGCTCCGGTTCCTCCTCGAATGCCCCGAGTTTGAGTTCGAGTCATATGAAGGGCGCAAGAGTGATGTCTTGCAGCCACCCGACTGGCTAGATGCGCTACCAGTGGGGAAGGAACACGCGGCGAAGCAGTTTCTACTTGGAAGTGTAAACATTGCAGAGGCCAGTTATGAAGATCACATACGCTTACTCGAGGAGTGGTTGCGGCAGCTCAAGATGAATACAAAGGACGCTAAACAGAAGTTAGCTCTCGAAGCTCTGATTGCCTGGTGTGGAGATCAACTTACTGTGGACCGTCTTCGGGGCCTGTTTCGTATGCGTGCTGGAGACAGCAACTCATTTGACCGGATGGATTGGATGCTACTGGTATTCGGATGGTTCCACCTGCAGATGGCATACGCACAGTCCATTTACAAGCAGTACCTGGGAACCAATAGCGGAAATGGTCTGAAGAGGTGCTTCAGTGCAATGAAGCGAAAGGGCTTACAATCGACGTCGATTAAAGGCCCGTTCCATCATCATCTTGAAGAAGCTATGTTTCACATTGCTGAAGCGCATATCCTCGTCGACTGGACAGTTGTTGGCAGAGTTAAATCACTGTCCGAGTTACGAACAAAGTCAGCGGACGAGTTAAAGGGTCTGGCGAATCGTATTGTGCGGAACCATGCCTCGACGGATGCAATGAACAACATGAAGAACCGCGATCAGAAGAAGATCGATGAAGTCAAACTCCAAACCATCATGTGGAACCGAGACGTACTGCAATACATCGTACTTGATGAGGCAATCAAGAATGGCGATGTCGGTATGATGGAAGCTATGCTTCCGACCCTCTTGTTTCGTTTCATTGGCGGTGGAAACTCGAAGTACACAGTCGAAGTCCTAGAGTTACTGCAAGGTCTCCAACGAGAATGGACCCCAGAAGTCAAAGAATTCGTTCGACAACACTGTTGGATTCTTAACTTCATGACACGCCGCAACTCACATGTTCCCGTGGATCAGGCGCAAGAGCATAATATTAAAGATATTAAGATATGTATTCCCTGGTTTGCATTAGCTACCGATGCAATAACTCAATGAACAGGTTACCTATCGATCTGAAGGCCCCAATATCAACTGGAGCTACTTGACGATGCTACATCCCGCAATCCCAGTCATTCGTGCACTGTGCGATCATATGGAACATCAGTTTCTGACACTGACACGGGGCAAAAAACATACCAGGCCAAAGAAAGATGCCGATGTCGCCATGCTACGAAAGATGTTCGGGGTCGATCACGTAGTTCACGAAGGACGAACCATCAAAGGCGACAATAACAAGGCCCCGGATTTCAGCGAGAAGGGCATGATAACTTGGTCCACAGGCAAAGTTGTAAAGGTCTGGCATACAAACCGGTTCTTTGTTCGATCGACCGCGGAGGAATGGGATACAGATTCGGAATCGGATACCTCGTCATAACTAGAAATGGTGACCTCGATCCGACGGTGATGGGGAGTATAGAGTGTGGTGGAGATTGACCGGCGTCACAGGAGCTGCTTGGTGGGTTGGCTGAGGCGAATAGTATACATATGTGTTCACAGAAGGGTCCCAACAGTAGTAGACACCGGGATATCCAGGATGCGGCGTCAGAGGATAGCCGTACGCATTTGTAAACGTAGGCGTCTGAATCGCTGAACTCATGGCACCCAGATGAGTCTGCAAAGTTGTCAAGTTCAAATTTCAAACCATAAAAGGGATGTGAGTACCTGTACCGGCGTCTGTGGAATATTAGAAGGAATAGCATGTAATGCACGCGCACGAGCTCTCTGATCAGCTCGAGCCTGCTTTTCAAGGTCCCGTTGAACAGCAGCATTATGTCGACGCTGCTCCCTTTCTCGAGCTGTGACCTCGGCTTTGGCTTTCTTCCTTGCCTGTCGCCTGTTCCACTCATCCAAATCTCTTCGCAACAACAATCGGAGAACAAGTTCCCCGAATTCAGATGCAAATAACCATGGTGGGTCCAAGTCGCGCTCGAGATCTTCAACAGTCTTCAATCGCGCATTGGAGGCAAGCTTGGTTAGGACCGTATCAGGAAGAAGAACACCGGCTGTGAACATGCAGTACTCGGTTCGCGTGACGGCATCTTTCCGCCAGCTGTCAAGCATCGCGCGCACTGCTGCCAAATGTTCGCCACGCCGCGTAGCTCCAATGTTGCCAGGCACCATTGTTTGTTTCCCATTGCGGTTTCGCTTCTTCGAAGGCGTCGAGTGTGCACTCCCTGGTTCACGAGATGGATCATTGGACGGGGTTGTGGGTCGATCATGTTCGGAAGATATATCTTCGTCAAAAGGTGCATCTTGTCTCGACGGCGCCAGCTGCTTACGCAGTTCACAGCGATCGCAACAGAGCCCTGTAGGCGCTGTACCAGCCATTAGCATTGAGCAATATAAATCGAATAAATAACTTACGCTTTCGGGTCGGCGGATTGTTGTAGAAATCATCAGAGTAGTCCCGTTCGCATGCGGTAGTCATTATCCACTCTCTCATGGCAGGCTCAACTTTTTTGGCCCATTCCTTCTCATCGTCATCAACAACTGTAGCAGCTAGAAGAATGTCGTCGTCGTCATCCTCAGCTGGAGGCACAGGAACGTCATCCTCCTCGATATCGTTTTCTGGGTCTGCGTCAACCTCTCCCTGAACATCTTCATCAGAAACATCTGGCGCGTCCTCATGAGCCTTCGCTTTGGCCTTCGCTCTGGTCCTCGCTTTCCCAGGTTTGCGCTTCTTCTGACGGGAAAACATTCGTTGTTCAACGAGAAGAACCGCTCGTGCTTGAATAGCCGGATCGCGACCGGCGCGACCAATGCGTTGCTTAAACACCGACAAAGAGGGCGGTACGCCAAATTGAATGACCACCTCGATGTCAGGAATATCAGCACCCTGTTATTGAGATCAGTACTGATGTAGATGTGTGTCAAGCAGTACATACCATGCCAGCTGCCTCCGTGGAGATCAGAATACGAATGTCACCATCACGAAACTGTCGCATCACCCTACGCTTTGCCCTGGGAGAGCGGTTGGCGTGGAGGTAGTCAATGTGCTTGTGAAGTTCGAGGGGATACTGCTCTTGGATATAGCGAAGTCCATGCTGTGTAAGTTTGATCTTGTTCACCAAGATGAGGGTTTTAGGAATGTCCTCTGGTCGTTTCGCGTCAAAGGGGATATGGTCCTTGAGCGCGTCAAAGTCGGACGCGTTACGCATACGGTGAACGGATGTGGAAATATTGGGGTGGTCGTTGCCAAGATTGAGATGGAAAGATTCATCGCTGGAGATACTAAGTTTTGCGCAGACGTCCTTGAGAGTGTCGTCGTTCATTGTAGCGGAGGCGATGAGGATGGGAGTGTGGGGAGGAACGAGGGCACGAAGGCCATCCAGAAGCGCATAATCAGGCCGAAAGTCACCACCCCATTGAGAGATGCAATGCGATTCGTTGATGACGACGGCTTTGACGTCCTTGGAGATCGCACGGATAGCCTGTCGGAATGGCTCGTGCTTCATATACATTTCCGGACCAGCCATGATTGCCTGGTATTTTCCATCGACAATTTTCTGGGTATACTGTTTGAGGGACAAGAACCAGATAATGATAATAAACACACCTTCTCGTAGTTTCGCTTTGTCCAAGTATCTCCGTTGACCGGCGCGGCGGGGATATCCATTTTGTTGAAGCGCTTTGCCTACACGTTGTCATTAGTACAATCCATGTACAGCTGAAAAATGTTCACCTGGTCACTCTGTAAGACCTTCAGAGGCGATACAACAAGTATCTTAGACGTTCGATCCAGCAGCAACAGCAACATGAATGGAATTATCTTTCCGAAGCCCGTGCCAGCAATGAGAATGGTGTCGAGACTAAGCAGGATGGTTTCGGTGACGTCGAGCTGCCAGTCATAGGCGGGTTTCCCGAACTTGGCTGTAAAGATGTGCTGCAGCTCGTCCCGAGTCTTCTTCGAGCTGTATTTCCGCTTCTTGTACGCATCGCGGCGAGCTGCCTCGAGAATGGCATAGGAGCGTGCACGAATGCGGTGGTATTTCGCAGCGCGTGGTGATTGGGGCTCCGACTCGGTGCCGTTCATTGATGAAGACGTAAAGATGTCGAGAAGACTCGGATTGATCAATGTGTATAACCACAAAAAGTAAACAACGATTTAATGGGCAAAACAACGCGGACGCGTCGTCGCGAGAGCCCATGTGAAGCCATAGCGGAATTGTCAAAAGGAGGCATAGTATTTGAAATGTGACAGGACATGGTGGTTTCCAACTGAAATGCCCCAGACGTTCTGGCGAACCCTCTGCACAAAAATTTAAAACTCCGCCGGTTATTCGGTCCGTGTGTCCGAGTGAGCCAGAACGTCGGGAACGAGAAGAAGAAGAAGAATGGCATCCCAGCGATTGTTGGATCAACCGCCGAGTTCTGCACCACGTGTGTGTCCCGTCACACGCTGCAGAGCACCACTGCCGTCCACGTTTTGAACGGCCTGAACCGCGGTCTCGCGCTTCAGGACAATGGCGGGTTTTGGACACTGATCCTGCCATGGAAATCAGTATCCGTGTACGGACAACCACAGTGGACAGCCCCGAAGAGCACTCCACCGGGTACGTTCAGTGCGCATCGCAAACTGACCAAGAGAAAAACGGCCTTTGAATAAGAGAGTAGGAACCACCACTTACACGCACATAATGACCCAATAGAAACCCACTACCCATCTTCCCCCTCGCCAGAAGCCCCGGAAAAACCATCAAACAACTCCTGTGCAATGTAAACGTGCCTCGAGGCATTCAAACTGTATTTACGACTCTTCCACCAATCAGAAACTTTTCATTCAGTCTCCTGAGCACACCGAGACACCCCCCTGCAGCCACGTCGGCAAGGCACTGTCCGACAGCGCCCGGACGCTGCCCGAAACGACCCGCACCCCTGCCTTCGCATCCGCATCGAGCGCACCACGCCATACGCCATACGACCGACTATGTACCCGTCTGGAATCCCTGGCCACACAAGCAGCTCAGGTCCACACACGCCGTCCCTCGCTACACGAGCAGCAGAGGCTGGAGCACACAATCCTTCGCTACATGAGCAGCCGAGTTCCAAACACAATCCCTGGCTACACGAGCAGCTCAGGTCCATCCCTCGCTACATGAGCAGCTGAGTTCCATTTTTGCCCCCGCCCCATATAGAGAACGAGGTCCATAACCATTGCCCCCGCCCCATATAGGGAACGAGGTCCATAACCATTGCCCCCGCCCCATATAGGGAACGAGGTCCATAACAGATGAAAAAAAGAGCGCATTCCGTTCGTTCGTGATGGTGGTCGGACGCAAAATCCGATGATGATATTGTGCTGCCTTTCCCTGCTATTCATGCGAAAATGAGGGATAGGCAGGATGGGCGCGGCGTTGGTTTTATGAGGCCTTGTGCGGCTGAGTTTAGAGACTAGTGGAGGTGGTGCCGAACAAGGTCGGCACCAGAAGGCAGACTGGTCACAGCCTGTCACGATTTCACTTCCCCGCTTAATCGAACGTTGCAATCGCGGTCGCACTGGCAAACCTCGTCGGTCCGCTAAAAATCCCAAACTTGGTACACATAATCTCTAGTATATAATTGACTTGAGTTACAATTTTCAGGGCAATACACGAAGAACTGGGCTATAGCTGCTCGTTACAAAAATCGATTTCACTTCCCGATCAAGGATAGTATGCCAGATGTACAGCGACAATAACACTAGTTAATATCCTAGGAAGAATGTTCTTTTACGACAACGGTCCTTGATACTGTAGCTACTATACATACCATTACAAACTGTCCAAAGTCCAAAAGTCTCTACCCCACCATAGCAACATCCAAAACACCCCTCTCATTCAACTTGGCCATCCCAACTCTCACCGCCTCCACACTCCTCATCTCCAACATCCCTCATATCCCTCACAGGAATCTCAAACCGAACCCTCTCGACACCCACCATCTTATTGTCGAGCCGCCGCCATTCACGCTGCGGACAATTGATAATCGCACGAGGGTGGTGCGTGCGGTCATGAAACGTCACGTCGCCGGAGCATAACGTTGGAAAAACAACCCCGTGAGCCCGGCCAACACGCTATGCTCATTCGCCACGCAGTGGAAGTTGCTAGAGTAGCACTTGATGCGCGGGACGTGAGAGATATCCAGTCCGTTCGTGGCTAAAGAAAGCCCGTCAGATGACGGTTTGGGAATACTGCACATAAACACTCACAGGAGGTAAGACCGTGAAAGACAACGTCCTCACGTCGGCTGCTTCGAGCAGTCGCTGGAGACGACCGCTCTGATCCCCATGGTCACTCCAAAACTGTAGCTTCCGGAGTGCAGACAAGTCGACTGTGCTGCGCAATATATCGAGTAATCCGAGAGGGACATTCCGTATCGCAAGCCTCCTCAATTTAGGCCGCTTGGCGCCCTCGTACTCTGTAACGGGGAGTTGCAGGGAGAACCGATCACTGATGTACACGTTCAACAGCCGTAGATTGGTGAGGTCCGGGCTGTTGCATAACAGCAGTGAGAAGTCGCTCGGCTGGAGGAAGGGGATGTAGACGAGGGTGACGCTGCGTACGCGAGGGCGGGAGAAGCTAGCGCATAACGACGCGTTCATATTGCTGGAACCGTCCCATCGTCGGTCATAGTGGCTGAGCGTGAGCTCCCGAAGGTTAGGGAGCGTGAATCGGACGCCTGGCATGACATCGCGGTCCTGGGAAAACCACCAGCTGGTTTGACCGCGCGTGAAATAGATATGAATTTACGAGTCGTGATATGGTGGTAGAGCAGAGATGAGCACGGAGGGAAAGGGCGGGATTGTGAATGCTACTTTCCTTGGGTTCGAGGATGACGGAGGAGAAGTCAATGCGGATAGAAGGCTCTACAGACGAGTCCAGCGCTCTTTAGAGCTTCAGCGTTGCACGACAGTTCGTCGAGGATGGCATCGAGTGTCCTCTGTGACTGGCAGCTGCATCTCGAACTGGTCACTGATGGACTATATTTAAAAATGCCGGGCTACGGGACAGTACAGATCGAAGTCGCTCGGTTGGGAGGAAGGACATTTGCACGAGGAGTGAGTGGGAAAGCTGGCGCATACCGACGCGTTCCCATCACTCGAGCCGTCCCATCACCAGTTATAATGACATCCACTGAGCGTTGGCCCTACGAGGTTCGGGTGGTATAAGGCCGACGTTAAAATGAAGGGTGCCAAGTTTGCCATCGATGTCTGGAAGACGACGTGGGCGAATATTGTATCTGATGACCGGTGAGAGGAGGTTGGGAGAAGCAACGTGAGGTGGTGTAGGGTTCTGAATGGAGTCGATAGTCATCTCACGCCGCCGAAGAACCATAGATCGCGTTGCCCACGAAGCTTCGGATTGAATTGTGAGTCTGCAAAAAATGATTTAGAAGAGCGACGTGATTCGACTAATGGAACTCACAAGACGGGTGGAGGATGAGACTGGCAACTTCCGATATGCACCAAACGTCTAGAATCCTTCGCAACGTCTTCAACAGTGTTCGCATCGACTGCGAAACGAATCTTCCTAAGCCTAGTCTGACAGGTCCCACTGCATTTGTTGGCCAGCATTATTAGATGTCGGTACGGGTATATATG
This sequence comes from Hymenopellis raphanipes, assembly GCA_003314085.1. Taxonomy (NCBI): domain Eukaryota; kingdom Fungi; phylum Basidiomycota; class Agaricomycetes; order Agaricales; family Physalacriaceae; genus Hymenopellis; species Hymenopellis raphanipes. Next base: position 35,284 of record QLPD01000785.1, read on the forward strand.
TTTTCATCGAGGTACGGCGTTCGTCTTGCCGAGTAAACATTATCAGTTAGACGAAGATATGAAAAAACAAAGGAAACACACCACCGTCAGCTTTGCGACCAGGGCATTCTAATGAGGCTGCTATGACGGCGCGCCTACACCAATGTCATCGCCAGTAACAAAGAGGAAAGGGTGGCTTACGAAGAAAAAGCAGTCATACACGTTCTTCAGCGTCGTTAGGCCCTTGCTTTGTACTAAAGCCAGATCCAGTCAAATGGGAAATCGGTCCTTGAGCCATGTAGGGTCAAGACAAGTCGGAGACGCAGAAATTTTCATGAGCACTAAGAGCATACGACGAAAAAAGCCTCGTCGAGGTCGTTGAAACCGATATCGAAGACATGATAATGGATGGTCAAAAGTCAAAAGGCAAGATTATGAAACCATAACCCTAGACTTTTAGTGTAATGGAAGAGCGGTCCGGTAACTCCGGCTCTTTTCTTCCAAAACTCTCAAGCCAACTCTCATGGGTGACACTCTGAACTTCAATCAAGGCTACTTTCCACCGCCATTCCCGACTGGAATTGTCTGGACTGAAATTATATTGCTGTGTCAACGTGTATCTTCCATTCGTCTCAGTTCACAGCGCTTCAGACCTCTTTCATTCTCTTGTACTCTCAGTGTAGACAGAACGAAGGCGTATACGCGTGGGATGAATTTGTATCACGCGCTACTTTCCTGTCGCCATCATCGCGACCGAAACCCGCTATTGTACCCATTGCTGTCCACGACAATTATGCCCACGACGCGTATATTCACGCAATCTACTCCGAATCTCCGACAGGCAAGACGCGTCCGAATCATCAATTATTTGCGCTGTATGCGTCCTGGTGGAATGTATATGGGACGATGACGGTATGGTCGACCAAGGTACACCAGGACCTACGCGACGCCGTCAAGGCGAAGCAGAAAAACGACCTCGGACTCAGTGCGCAGTATTTCCACGGGGGCGGACTAGTTTCTTGCTGCTTAGGCCTATACTTACCGACTGTTGGGCCTGACATAGGAAAGATTGAATGTAAGCTGCAAATCACCTACTTTTCTTTCTGACGCGCATATCGTTATTCTGCCTCCCAGCTATATCCATTCTCATATCGTCACCTCCAAAGGAATCACTTCTTGAAGACCAGCGTTGTGACGCTCTGCTCATGGGCAAAATATCCTCCACCTCCCGGGAAAGCTCACCCCGGAAAGACTCAACCAAGCGGAATCCTAGGCAAAGCAGGCGAAATGTCGGGTTTATGGGTGAGGTGGGTCTTTACATGGATTTCTAAGGGAAGCGGATACTGACACGTTGATAGATTGCGGGCGACAAGAGCATGGCGAGCAGGTTTTATACAAAAGGCTCAGAGCATTCAAGAGCCATGGGTATACAGCAGGGTCCGCCGAGGAGTCGCTGAAAAGATTGCGGACGGCGAAGTAATGACCAGGACGACTTACTCTAAGACTAATTGTTAATAGATCAGCCTACTCTCTCATTCTCGTCACTGCGATACCTGTTGTCGAACTCGAGTTTATCCGTCTCATCGATATTTCGGCACGAAGCGGTGAACATTGCTATGAAAAGCGAACCCCGAGTCTTCTCATCGGCTCTCCAACGCCACCGCATGCTGTTGCCATCTGGACAGCAGTCGTCTCACTATTCGCGGTGAAATGGTTTAGTGTTGACTGTTTCAGTCGTCTTTATCGTCCGCCTCTAGTCGCGTCCATCAACTCGTGTTGAACACGTTTGAACCATGCTGTCGATAAAGGCAATGTAAGACTCCTTTCGGCACACGCGTTCGTCTTGCGTGGGGATAGAGTGATTTGCAGCGGGCCGCGGAAAATACCGTATGAGCTTTCGGGCGGGTGTCGAGGGAGGACCTGTAGAGAACTCAAGAAAGTTTACGGAAGTTGATGCTTCGTGTCAGGACCTTAGGTGGCTGAGATGTCTGGCGCCATGCGGTTTGGGCGGAGGCTGACAGCATCATGTTCTCACAGATGACACTGATTGGGCAGTGCATCTTTCGTTCTCACCACCATTTGACAGCCCAACCTACGCCTACACCATTTCTCGTCGAACAACACGCGCAGCTCGATGAGCGACACCGTTCTGACTTGGGCCGAACTCAACAGCTCGGATCCCGACATCATTCGAAATATACTAGATCAGCAAGAACCATGGACAAACGTCTCGGACCTGCGGCAGGATCTAGCTCAGGATGTTATGAACTTGTTACAGTCGGTACGCGAATTGTCATGCTACCCTACTCATCTTTCCCTCAACACTTTACAGGAGCTCGACGGCGTTTCTGCTGAAGACACCGAATATCGGACCATATGTGCAAAGTGCCTTCATGCGCTCAGCTGCGCATATGCCGTTCTTCCATCGAGTCTTTATCTCCCCAGAACTGCTCTCATCCACCGCGAGAACTGGAATTCTCGCTCCAGCAGGAACAATTATGTGATGTTTCCGTCGTAGGAGCATCATTCGAATCCTAATTGTCCATACAGGAGCATTATCGCGGTTTGATCAGAGGTCCTCGTCTAGTTTGCCTGACGGTCCGCCCTTGGCATCGTACGGACAAGGATGACAAGGTAGAAGCATGTCAACGGCTTTCTTGTCGGTGCTGACCATTAGCTAGAGCTTCATGCAGGCGGCTTGGACATGGCGGCAACTTCGACATAACAATATTCTCCCATTAGACGCTGTCAGCACGGAAATTTTCTCTGATACGCTCTGCTTCATCTCGCCTTGGATGTGGCGGGGAAATGCTCTTGACTTCTTGCGCAAGAATCGGAACCATGATCGACGTGGATGGGTACGTCTGTCTCTCCATCTCGTGTCCGATTATTACTGTTCTGACCATGACGATAGGTGCTAGATATTGCCTCTGCTATGAAGTACCTACATAATTTCGATCCTTGTGTTATACATGGAGACATAAAAGCGGTAAGAGTCTGCGCATGTCGTTTACTGGCTGATTAGAAATTGCATTTGTTAGGAGAACATTCTCATTCGCGAGGATCTCCGCTGTTATCTATCCGGCTTCTGGGAACAATGGTCAGGCCAATCACAGCTTGAGGACGTTACCCTTATGACTGGGGAATGCGCAAAAGACGTCTACTCATTCGGGCTCACTATCATCGAGGTAGGCTTATCTCTGAATAAAACTGAATCAGCCCACAAGTCCTTATTGTTGCTGCAGTTGTACACTTTGAAGCGGAAGGTTGTTGAATCTGCATCCGAGATCCCAGTGCCTTTGTGGGACAATGTTGTTCTCCCTTGTGTTGGCCCAGTGTCTGACCGGCCTTCCGCGGATGCCATCATAAAGACTATGTACAGACATCACAGAGCACATCTTAACGCCTACCTAGCTGGTGAACATGCACCCGCGTCAATAGAGGATCATCAAAGACCAGCTGAGGATTTCAAGTTCCTGAGAAATTCAGACTCGCATGGAATTCCCATGTGGATAGCGGCGGCTTACCTTCCCCCTAAGCTCCACACTGCAACTTCCAAGTTACTGCAAGAGAGCTTGAAAGAGCCGGAGCCATGGAAAGATGTCGGGAGCTGGGCACACCATCACAAACTGGACGTGCAATCAGTCATGGATGAGCTGCAGATGGTAGAGGCAAATATTTTCATTATCATGCTGTGCTGACACTCTTGCAGGAGCTCGATCAAGTCACCGCTGATGATCCCAAGCATCGACGGAAATGTGTCAAGTGTCTTCGTGAACTAAGCCGACAACATGATATTCTTCCGTCGCAGCTCTATATTCCTGAAACTTCTTTCGATCTGTTGAACAATACTTGGGTTGGTGGAGGTGGCTTCTCAGTGCGTTGACCTTACTTGCGGTGAATAACCATGTGAGAGCTGATGACCTATGCAGGATGTTCACAAAGCAAGCATCATGGGTCGATCTGTGTGTGTGAAGAGTTTGAGAGTGCATCAAATTGGATCATACTCACTAGAGCGTATGAAGAAGGTGGAGTGTCTCATAGGCCTTTCATCCCCTTCACTTACTTTCTGCAGGTTCTCCATCGTGAAGCTCTGATATGGCGACAAGCTACTCATGAGAACATTCTTCCATTCTATGGTGTCAGCGTTGACATCATCCCATGTGGCCTCTGTTTCATTTCACCATGGATGGAACATGGGAACGTTCGGCAGTACTTAGATGCCCATCCCACATATGATCCTCTTAGATGGGTAAGATCCCAATAGCATGATTATCTACTAAATAATAACATGAAGCTAGGTTTTTGATGTTGCTTATGCAATGCAGTACTTACATAATCTCGATCCTTGCATTATTCACAAGGATATTCGTGGAGTAAGAGCTTATGTATATTTATCATTTTACTTGTGGTAGTGATGCTGTGATGCACTCTTTGATAGGTCAACATTCTTGTCGGCAACGACCTTCGAGCCTATTTGTCTAATTTCGGAATCAGTCTTGTTGTTGAAACGTGCCTTCCGGGAACAAACACAAGACGGGCAGGAAATGTTCGCTGGCTCCCTCCAGAGCTCATTAATGCTCCAGAAGGCAATTACAATGTTATGAAAGAGTGGGATATCTATTCATTTGGATGTATGGTACTTGAGGTTAGTCATGCCGCAAAGTGTTTTAGCCTATGTTGCTAAGCCAATTAGATGTACACACGTCAAGACCCTTACTCAGAGTTGAGTAATGATGCTGCTGTTGTCTATCAAGTCTCTCAGAAGAAACTTCCTCAACAACCGTCACCAGACATCCTTCCAACATCATTGTGGGAGGCAGTTGTAGGCCCTTGTCTCTCCTCGAAACCAAGTGATCGTCCATCTACGAATGCTATTCTTCATATCCTTAACTCATCAGACTTCCTTCCTTTCACCCATGTATACCCCTTGCCACAACGGCGTGTAGCATCACTAAAGTACTTCAGGAGATCAGATCTCATAGACTGCAAGATAGCTCATCGTAGCTTTTACTCTGTGAGTGTATTTCACTATCAAAATCTGTGTGGGATTCAATAACTCTACAGGTTACTTATCGCGGTGCGATGATTATTCAAGGCCAGCATCAAGTTGTTTGTTTGAAACAGCTATGGAGAGCGTATATGACCTTGATATCCAATAAGCAACTGCATGAAGTTGGTCTAATATCATTGGCTGTTCTTCTATAGTCCATGCACTAACAATCCCTCATTAGATATTCTCTAAGGAAGCTTTCATATGGCAGCATCTTGAACATGAAAACATTCTTCCCTTCTACGGTGTCAGCGAAGAGATCTTCGGCAAGCCTGATAATCTTTGTCTCATCTCACCGTGGATGGGCGAAGGCACCATCATCGACTTCTTGAACGCGAACCCGAACCATGATTGCATCGGAATGGTGGGTGCATCGTGAGTACCAATGTACTCATGCTGATCGACAATATACAGATCTGGGATATCGTTTCGAGCTTGAAATATCTACACAAGCATAATCCCTGTATCATACACACCGACGTCCAAGGTGTAAGTGATTGGCTCTTCAGCAATAGCAAATGATTCCAACGTTTCAACTTTTCGGTAGGCTAATATTCTAGTCGGACCAGGGCCTGACCATCGCTGCTATCTATCAGATTTCAGCGAAAGTCTGGTTGCCAATACAGAACTGGCTCCCGGGCGGATGCGCTGGATGACTCTGGAGTTGTTCTTCACAGATGAAGATGAATGTAAGTCCGCCGGTCTCTCCTGGCAATCAGACATCTACTCTCTTGGTTGTACCATCGTTGAGGTCACATCAGGAAAACCCCACATTGCCATATTAGAACTATTTATGACTTTTTACGCATAATCAGGCAGCAGCAAATAATTTATGACATTTTAGACACATTCTGGAAGTAAATAGCACTACCATAGCAGATGAGAAATGAATAATGAATTATTAGACAACCGTCGAAGAACTTATACATACTACTAGCAGTACTACTGACCTGACTCCGAGCCTCAGCCTCACCAGCAGCAACAGCGGCGGCCACCTAAGAATCAACAACAGTACTCCCACATGCATCTGAGCCATGAACCGCCCCTACCTGCACCGAGTACCAACCCGTCGACATACGGGTTAGTAGCCAATGCCGGGCATGAACACTCATGGGCCTACACCCAAAATCCATTCATGCGCAGCGAGCATCCCCGGGCAATGGCACGGGGACACTCAGCCGTGCATGAGCAAGGGACGGAGGGTAGTGATGAAGGGAGTGAGAGTGATATAGAGAGCGGGTGATCACGAAGGTAGTGGGGGTTATGGGGAAAGTGTGAGGAAGGAGGATATGGTGGTGGTGGGGTCCACATCCTGGACACATCGTCGTCATCACCATCCTCAACACATCGTTGTTGTCGCCATCCTCGACGCGTCGTGGTTGTCGTTAACGGGTATCGTCATCCCAACCCGTGTCGTTCGTGGGCGTCGTCCTCATCAGCGTCGTCCTCGCACCGTCACGGAGACAGCAGCCAGCTCGGCACAAAGCCAGAGCCAAGAACAAAGGGCGGTCATCGCTCCCTGGTCATGGTCATGGACTGAGGAAGGAGGCAAGACGCTGACGCGGCCGACTCGGTTATCAAACCGGTCCGAGGCACATGGTCCGTGCGAGACCACGCAATCGATCATGTGTGCATGTTGGGTTCGATTTTTTTTTCTAAGTCCACCGCTTCCCATCCACCACCAGCAACGCCGACTCGAAATTTGCGACGACGGCTTACGACAGCGCGACGACGCGCAATGTGGCCGCGTAAGCCTCCCAGAGGAGCAGCAGGACTTCAAGACGACGACGACGGCCTTCGAGAGGACGCAGTAGCCCCCGCGCTGTTGTGTTCGCGCCCTGCAGTGAGGGACGGAGGTTTCCTTTAGGCTGGAAGGCGTCGCGGACACGCTTCCAGCCCAAGAAGGTACATATTTATCATTGCTTAGTTCTCCAAGTCGTTCATTTCTCCATGGCTAGAACCGAATGCAAGGCGACACCGCGGACATGCATACTCGTGACTACGCTGACCCAGAATTTGCGACAACAGCTTACGACAGTCGCGAGGACGACTCTTGCACGTTCGGCTCTCTCAACGAGCAACGGGGACGCGTAAGCCTCCCGGAGGAGCAGCCGCACTTCAAGACGACGATGCTGGGCTTTAAGAGGCTGGAGTAACCCCCGCGCCTTCGTATTTGTGCTCTGCAACGAGGCGAAGAGTTTTCCTTTGGGCTGGAAGGCATCGCGGACGCTTCCAGTCCGAGAAGGTATGTAATTTTTCATTGCTTATTGTCTGTTCTACTCAAATTTACTTCAGCAGGTTCCTCCCATTATGTTTTGCAGCCGTGTCAACCACGAATTCTCCTTCCAGGTCCCTGCCGAGCAAATCCACTGCGCTCGCCTTCCAACGAGAGCTGTACCACTTCTCGACGACGATCGATGAGGAGGACAATGACGAACAGAACAAGCAGGATGACGACGCGCACACCAGCACCACGACGACACCCAGCATGATGATGACACGACAACTCGGTAAGCCGCGGATTTGATAGTCGGTCTTTTATTAACGACGAATTGCTGTAGGACACTGAAAGGAAGCCGATCCTTTGAGGTAAGTGATTTCCTTGTTACTTGGAATCTGTTACTCACTCGGGTTCGATTGTAGCGCGCGGACGTGCTTGAAAACGAGACAGTAAGCATCTAACCTCTTCTTCTTCAGATGAGGTCTTTACCCATTTAACAGCAATCTTCTGACGACGGCTCTTGACTCGCGCGCCGCCTTGTGACGACACCCAGCACGATGACGCCTGCCCGGCGACGCCACTGTAAACAATACATCGAATGCTGCCATCACGACACCCAGCCAAGAGGACACAACTATGGTCCACAGACGACCACGACAGATACTACCGGAGGGCGCCGGTAGAAGACACGGTGACCGTCGTTACAGTAAGCACAAGACGGGGACAATCATGAGCCTAGTCTGACCCTAGCCTGCAGGGCTCGCGACGGTGTACTCTATCCATCACTATTGTCTATGTATACTATAGCTTGCTTTTGTACCTGCTGCTTGAAATGCTATTGACATTTGTTCTGCCCTTATATTGTGTGATAATCCAGTCTAATTCAAGTCTAAGTAGTATCTAATTGATGTGTAAATACCACATAACTTGTGTATAATATGTGTCTAAAACTGTCTAATGTGGCAAGGGGGAAGGCCATAAGTGCACATTTTATGCATAAGTGCGGAGACCTGCTATTTTAGTGCCATTTAGACCATTTTAGAGATATCTACTACTACTTACTGATAATCTGGCAATGTGGAGTTTTCCTGATGCAGTCTACGAGGCATGTTGCTTTTCTTCAGATGTCTGAAAGGTCCTAAGATATATACCGATCCCGACTTTGAGGATGATTGGATCCTTCCTCAGCTCAGACAGCCTCCGCCAGGTGTCCTTCCTCCCCAACTGTGGACTACAATTGTTTTTCCCTGCCTGTCAGATTCGCTGGAGGAGCCGCCGTCTGCGGCGAACATTCTCGATTCTCTTTTGAAGTTGGATTCGCCGTCCCTCAAACAGTATCTGGAAATGATCAAGTATAAACCGGCCAGAGGCGAGAGGTTCGTTTCGTTTCTACATCGATTCTGCTACAGCTAACGATTCCAGCGCATCGGGATTATTAATGTCATCACCCAATGTCGCTACAGACGGTGGCCCCAATCTCCCTTCAGCGGGAGAACAAGTCGCAGTATAGGATGCTCCTTCTACGTAAACCTACTAACTATCCATGTATATCAGCCAGTCCGAGTCTTCTATGTAAAGCCTACATCGAAAGTAGTATCTACATATCGAATCCTATACACGTTTATTTTGTCTGAAGTCCGATTTCGTACCCGATTATCTTCACCAAAGACGCGACGAGTCTATCCCTCAGCCCCAACATCTTGGCCCTAACCCCTTCACACAGCGTTTCTCGTACACCCCGACATCCCTCAACTATCGGACCCTGCACCCTCGGGGCGCAACTCATTGGTAACATCTTCGAACGCTACCCCGGCGAAGATCAACCGCCATCTACCCATCGCTACAGCTCGACCGCATATGCAGGATGCAAAGGAGGTAAACGATGCGGCAGGCGGAGCAGGTTGGCGCACCGAGGTCGCTCAAGCGACCTGACGACGATCATATTGAGCCTCATGTGGACGACGTTGGGCTAAAGGATGTCGCGCATCGCGTAGCTGATAAGCCCCGCGTGAAACGGTGTTACGTGGATGAGTTGACGGCGCCTGTGACGGTGGTGGACGACGGGGTTGGGTATGCTGCGCGGCCTGGGCTCAAGGGTGACCGATGGAGGAGAATAGTAGCAATGATGTAGGCGAACACAGTGCAAGGATGCTACCAAGGCGACGAACAGTACTGTCATCCCGTAGCCGTCAAGGGCTTGCGGTGGAGAGTCGATGATAATATAGCCTGCCCCCGAGGACTTGGAGCGTGAGCAAAGAGAGGCGATGCTCTCTTTAAAATCCTCAGCTTCTCAGACCACGGAGCTCTTCGAACCCTTGAGGTCGTGGTAGCGAAGCCACGGCGACCGGCAGCACTATCACCGCGTACAATGTGAACCGAGTGCCCCTGATTTGGAGAGTAGATCAGAGGATTCATGCACTCGAAATTTTGTTGACCAGCGCCCGTGCAAGAATGCGATTTCACGGCGATGGTCGGCGCAAATAAGGACGAAGGATCAAAGACACCTGCGCCCAAGAATACCGTCTACGTCGCCTAAGATTTACCGGGAGGATGGTTCTCAGAACAGGTTCATGGAAGGTCCTCAGGCGGGATATATACAACGCATCCTAGTCGTTGTCAGCAAAGTAGAAACGTTAGTCGCAACCGACTTTCACACCTTCAGCATTTGCAATCCTATGTCGTAACCAAGTTCACGTTGCCCCAGTGGTATGGAGAATGGATAATCTGCAGGCAGATATCACCAACCGCCGGGCTTCTGGGTGGTGTATGCCGTTGAGTATGCTCGGCAGATAAAGCGGACCGCGAAATCAGGTATAGAAATGGGACGAGCAAAATCTGCAGGACCATAAATATGACTTGAACAAGGTATACAGATAAAGAAACGCACCAGCCCCAGTTCAGCCGAACAGCGACCACGGACGTGTCGGAAGCACACATTGTGTAGGTCTTTTGCGAAGGAGCGCCCGAGCAATGTCAGGACTTCGCCAAAGCTCGTGAGGCCCGCCAAAATGCTAGGCACGTTCGCTACACGGTGGAGTTGCTCAAGAAGCGCTTAATGCGTGGATGCGGAGATATCGAGGCTGTTGGGGCCTAGAATAAACCGGTCAGATAACACATTACGAAAATTGTGAAGAGACACTGACAAGAGCTCAGTGAGAGAATGAAAAACGATGTCCTCAAACTCGTCCGCAACTTTGAGAAGACGTTGGAGATGCCCACTGTGGTGTCCGTGGTCGCTCCGGAACTGCAGTTTCAGGAATCGCTTAACACTAGCGCGACAGCTTGTATCGTGAGCATCCTCTAATAAGCTAGGTCGCCTGACAGCGTCGTACTTTGTAACGGGGAGCTATGTCGTGACTACCGGCTCAGAGTGGAAAGAGTCCGACAATAGCAGTCGGAGTCGCTCAGTTGGAGGAATGTCAACGTAGACACATAACGACGCGTTGACATTGTTCAAACCGTCCTATCGCCGGTAATAATGACGTCCACTGAGGTTCGGGAGTGTGGAAAAGATCACGGTTAACGACATCCTGCTGGGCCGCCGCCGCGCGTAAAATTGGAGATGGTCAAGGAGTTCAAAAGGCGTAAAATGGTTGTATACATGGAGAAAATGAGGGGGGTGAAGGGTGCTGTACTCTTCAAGGACCTAGTGTCTAAACTTCCGGCAGCGTGGATTTCTCCAGACCGGTGCAGAGCTGTTCAGACTTCGAAGTTGGAAGCCACTTTGTCGGAGGGGGCATCGATGACCACCTGCAGTAGCATATCCATGGCGACAATTGGGAGGGTCGGTGGTAGTATCGCGGTGGTATAAGGCCAATGTTACAATGACGCGTGTCATCGATGAACGGAGTTTACAGTCATGAAGGAGTTTGGCGGCGCAAAAAGTTCGTCATGCCACTGGGAGCTTCGCTTGCGCTATCCCAGCGTGCTGCCGCTTGAAATTACTGACGCAACGAGGTTAGCGCGCTTATGCCAACGTCAGCGCCAGTAAGACAGAGTAAAGGGTGGCTTACGAAGAAGAGAAAAGAGTCATACACGCTCTTGAGCATCATTATGGCCTTGCTTTGCACTGAAGCCAGATCCATTCAAATGGGAAATCGGTCCTTGGGCCATGCCGGGTCAAGGCAAGTCGGAGACGGAGAAAACTTCACGAGCTCTAAGAGCACGCGAAGAAAAGAGCCTCGTCGAGGCCGTTGAAACCGATAACGACGACATGACAATGGTTGGTCCAGGGTTGGTCAAAGGCAAGAATATGGAACCCTAACCCTAGGTCTCTAGTATTTGATGAGGCGGACGAGCGGTCCGGTAAATCCGGCTCTTTTCTTCAATTTTCATGTTTGTGGGCAAGGCTCTGCCGTATGTTTCAGTTCATGCGCCACCAGATGCCGCGACTCCAGTGCTTGGACTGTTTTCGAAAATCTCATCGAACTATTGGAGGTTGGACTCGACCCATCCATGTTGAGCACTTACACATGACGGGCAAGACAAAGAGGTGATATTCTTCAATGTTACACATCGTTCGCGAATTTGTGGTCCATTCGAAAGCGAAGCCGGTGTCTTTCATCTACTGTTAAAAACGCACCAACTATCTTGCGCTCCTCTTCAGGCGGCCGCCATCTTGCACAGCTTGAACCACTTGCATAGTTTTATACTATGCTTTACAAGAAGGACGTTAACCGTTCGTCCAGACTGCTTCGGCTTGGCATCCGCGTCGTCGACACGCGTGGTTAATTACCAGCCTTTCTTGACAAATCATCCCGTGGCGCACCCAACCTCTGGTCCCGATAATGTCGTTAACCCACCCGCTGTCCCACTATACTGGTCTTTTATTCTCGCTTCTCGGTGTTTTCTGAAACGCATAGCATACGTATAAAAGCAGCTTCACGTATCTCCCCGCTGGCGAGTCACCGTGTTATTCTCAAAGTCGTTCGTCACCATCTCGCTCGCTATAGCCTCCTCCGGGCTCAGCCTCCCTAGCCGAGACGTGGTCGCACGCGACGGGAAAGACGACCTCATCGCAGCCTTTCTCACCACCCACCACTCCGCCCGCGCTGACTACGGTGCCAACGCTTTGTCGTGGAACGAGGACTTGTAGTTCCAGCATAGGTATGTCTGGCCGCCTTGTGGTAGTACTACTTGCGACATAGGTATTAACGGAATCATCAGTGCCAGTGGCGGTAGCTACGGGGAGAACTCGGTTTCCATATCGCGTCTTCCTTTCACAGACTGCTCTAACGCTACGTAGTATGCTGAGACGGGGCAAGACGAGACCCGATCAAGTCGGCGTAGAGCGTGTGAGGCGTATGGGCGAGAATGAGCGGATTGGGGCTTTATACTGACTGTACGTATCTCCTTGTACAACTTCTGCACTGTCCTGACCAACAACCTAGACAACAATCCCGTATTCTCCTCAGACACAGGTCACTTCACGCAGGTACGTCACGATCTCATTCACCATTCATGTTGATAATTTCGTTTGTAGGTGGTCTGGAAGAGTACCACCTGTGTCGCATGCGCTGTAAGCGACTGCCCCACTGGAACGATCTTTGGGGTCGCCGGCCAGTACGTCGTATGCCGCTATTCCCCTCCAGGAAACTTTGGGGGTGAATGCGCTTTAGTCTTCCATTCTCCATTGCGAATTCTGAAGCGTTTTTGCCCAGCTTTGAAGGCAAAATGTTGGAAGACATGTGTAAGGGAGGTCAAGCTACCTCGTTTCAAGATTTGCCTCCCACTCGCGGCGGGTTTCTTCAAGTCGTTCAACTTAGGACTTCTGGTACTTACTGCGCGAGCTCCTTGTATCCATGTCATCGTTTGTTCAATTGGATTTGTGATCCCATTTCCAATTCAAGTTCAGTGTTTAGCGTAATGCGGGAATCGGAAATCGCCTCATATCATAGAACTCGTACTACAGATAGTAACTTGCATCGCTACTGAGAAAAAACTTCAAGCATCCCCGCCTTCCTTCATTACCATGCCATCCAAGCTCCTCCGACAAGGCAAATCTAGTCGTCGCACCAGGAAGCCGCTTCAAAATCCACGCTGAGATTGCCTTTCGCAGATCTTGCAGGCAGTCGCTTTCCTCTCCTTGAAAAACTAGTAGGAGGACCCGCAGTCCTCGCGCCGCGGTTAACGCTTTGTCGACCTCGGTCCATGTTCCGTCAGCTTCATTAGAATTCGTAGGCGGCCAAATGCTGCCCAGTTTAAAGTCCATGACGAGGATTTCCAGCTGATGCGACGTATTCAGCGCCTGGATATTCCACAGCAGTAGCTTTTCGTCGAGTCCGTATGCATCGTAGTGAGGTCGTGTGATGTTGATGTGGACACTGAATTGATAGATTCTGGCATTGTGTAGTTGTAGGATGAGCTGTATCGGCTTCTTGTTGTTAAGAGCCTGCTCGTCATCTCCGCACACTAGAATTCGGACAGAAATCAATTTCCCTTCAGGTGTCAAAGAAAAACGCGTCTTACATGTGACGCTATCAATGGCGAACTGCTTTGTCGTGAGATTGACCATCGTCTGGAGCCGCTCGGGAGTAACTGGGTAGAGATCTAATGCGGTTACGTCCAGCATTCCGACTTCGCGTAGAACGCCAGACGTGGCCAAGAAGTCCCAAAGATGTAAAGCAGAGCAATCACCCATTCCTTCAACCTCTAGTCGAGTGAAATGGAGTTCCTCCAAGGATACACCCTGCTCACGATTTCCCAGAGAGACTCCATTTCGAAACCGCGTATCAGCATCACTGAAATCGATCAAAGGACATACGACAATCTCCTCCGATTCGTCGTGTCTTTCAGCAAGCCCTTTCACAGATACCAGACCTTGAAAATGCAGAACCGCGAGGCAAGGGACGCCGTGGAGAAGGTTGACGATGTCCTGTAGGCTGAATGAACAAGTTTTGAAGACAACGACGCGGAGGGATGGAGAAGACGTTAAGGCATTGATAACAGAGTGAGATAACATGGAAGGCTAGATGTTGTTTAAGTAGACCCGGTCCAGGCGCGACAAGTCGGTGATTAGAGCAGAAAGGCGGGCGACGTTCGTCATGGCATCAGCATACAACTCGTTCGAGATATCTCCTTGAACGCTCAGGATCATCGTCCGGACGTGATCCCGGAGACGTTGTGTCTTCTCGAGAGACGCAAGTAAAGCTTTCGTGGGGATCGTGTGTTTGCGATCCTGGGCTTGGTTTAGTGCGAGAGTGATGTTTTTGAAGACCTGCTTCTGGATGTAAACGCCACAGCTTCTATGCCACATTCTAGATTGGAAAAGCCATTTTAGGCTGGAGAAGTCGAGCGATACGTGGTCGATGATTAGGAGCTTAAGCTCGAGGGGTAAATCGTGGATAGGCTATCAACGAAGGCGTATGGGTGAGTATTGAACGCAGTTCAAACGCGATGGGGGAAACTTACGTGGTTGGAATACATGTGAGGATGGAGATATACACTGGGCTGGAGGAATGTGAGTGCTTTTTATAACGCCTGACAGAATTGAGGCGTATGATCTGGGACGAGTATGAACAAAAAGACAATACATACTTGAAGCGATGCATGACATGATGGATTTGGGTCGGTAGTAAAACAATAGGCTGCAGGCTCTATTCTTTGCAGTAGAGAACAATTAGAAAAACACCTCCTAAAGGAGTCGACCCAGTCCATCCGGGTCGCATCATACTACGTTCACCCGCAATCCTTGACTGGTACGTCTGACAGGATAGGGACGCCAGACGGCTAGCATGTGGGCTGGCCTGTACAAAAAATTGTCCTTTTAACTTTCACGAATACGCCGAAACGAATATGATACCTGCCGTCGGCGTTGAAAGAAGAACATAGTCGGAAGCAAAGGCGCACCGCCTACCTTGGCCGTAGTTAGACTGCTCCCCGGCGTTCATGCATCTTGCTCCTTCGGAGGCCTAAAGATCCACACTTGCTGCCGCATGGCTCCTCCGGACGCAGCGCTGGCCCTCCAGCAACACCATCCTCCGTCGTCCGGTTGTGATGGCATATTCTCAAACACGACCAGCGTTCCCCGATTACATACTTGGCAGTTGGCAGACGCGGTCTTCAGTGACAGCGACGGTCTGGGTAGTGGGAAGCACAAGTTGTCAAGTACGCGACATGGATGATCATGATGGCGAAAAGGAAAGGGAGCACGATCACGTGGTGCGTATCTGCCGTTCAAATTCTTCGATTGTTGCTTTAAAGCAACAGAAACGCGTCGAGACCTTTCCAAGCCTACGATAACAGATGCTATGCTGGACTGCACTGGTTGTTGAATCTGAAGCATCTTTCGACTCTTTAAAATTACCGGAACTGCTCGTCATAGCTCACACATCGGCCCTGGGTCTGACAAGGAAAGAAACAATTCGATTTTAACATGCCAGGATGAATGTGGAGTACAACAGGCATCCTATATACTAGTTGGCATTCGGAACACAAACTAGAACCTGGCAGTTATTAAGTTGACAAGCTATCAAACACGTCTTGTGAGAACCGAATCGATCCCAACGAAAAAACACGTACTTCCTTGGGACTCTGCAAAGGCACAGTCATGCCCGACGTCGTAGTGGTTGGAGCCGTTACACGCGTCGACTAGTTTCACGAGTGAGTCAGCACGTCGAAGAAAAGAAAAATAGACGCTAACCATCGTTGTCCGCAAAAGCGTTCGTTTGACCGGCAAACAGAAACGCGGCGGCGAAGAGGATGGTTGAGAACTTGTTGAAGAACATAGTAATAGAGCAAGTTGTATGAGACTAGTACTGGAATGGACTTGGGTGTTGGTGAGGACTTGGTTAATGAAAAGCCTACATCGTCAACTTGAGCCTTTTATCCTTTCCTCGTGAAAACAGTCTAGGCTGTTGCCTACGTACCGCGACTGCATTGGCGGCGAAGAGAAGAGCATTGCCTCCTCTCCAGGACACGTACAATGGATACTGGGTGCTTATCCGGCTGTACGCATTCAATCGTCGTGGACACCATTGAATTGCGCAGAAGAGCGGGCTTCACGGCACGGTGCGGGAAATACCTTGATACTTGCTGTTCATGTCCTGGGTAATCTGAGATCGCGCACTTCATGGTGCCCTCCTCGACAAATATATTCTGAGCGTATCGTTCCCCTGCCAATGATGGGTGCTATCGTAAGTACTTGACGTCGACGGTTCAGGAAGCGCTGTCGGCGGTGTAAGTTCAAGAGCGAGCAAAGACGTAAAATGGGATGATATCAATCTCACCAGATGTCATCAATCTCTATTGTCGTGTGGCATAACAGCATTCAGCACAGGAGAAACATTCGAGCTGGAGATAAGTGTTAAGTTAAACGACGAAGTAACAGCAGAAGTCCTCAACTAACGATAA